>CATKWE010000015.1:12500-17500 GCA_949825025.1 Siphlonurus alternatus
GTTGGTTGGTTGGTTGGTTGGTTGGTAGGTTGGTTGGTTGGTTGGTTGGTTGGTTGGTTGGTTGGTTGGTTGGTTGGTTGGTTGGTTGGTTGGTTGGTTGGTTGGTTGGTTGGTTGGTTGGTTGGTTGGTTGGTTGGTTGGTTGGTTGGTTGGTTGGTTGGTTGGTTGGTTGGTTGGTTGGTTGGTTGGTTGGTTGGTTGGTTGGTTGGTTGGTTGGTTGGTTGGTTGGTTGGTTGGTTGGTTGGTTGGTTGGTTGGTTGGTTGGTTGGTTGGTTGGTTGGTTGGTTGGTTGGTTGGTTGGTTGGTTGGTTGGTTGGTTGGTTGGTTGGTTGGTTGGTTGGTTAGTTGGTTGGTTGGTTGGTTGGTTGGTATTTTGGGGCAATTGACACATTATATTTTTAATTTTATTATATCAATAGGAAACTTTTTATGCAACATGAAAATTATTGTACCCTGTCCCTTTAATAATAATAATATTAATACTGTACTGCATGTGTGCAAAATGTTTGCATGATATAGGTATAATTTTTATCATTCTACGAAATACCTAAGATGCTGTTATATATTATAATACATGGTAAATTGTCTGAGGGTATTCTGTCCAAGAGTATTTCGTCTAAGGGTATTTTGTCCAAGGGTATTTCGTCCAAGGGTATTTTGTCCATGGGTATTTTGTCTGAGGGTATTTTATCTGAGGGTATTTTGTCCAAGGGTATTTTGTCCTAGGGTATTTTGTCCAAGGGTATTTTGTCCAAGGGTATTTTGTCCTAGGGTATTTTGTCCAAGGGTATTTTGTCCTAGGGTTAATTGTCCAAGGGTATTTTGTCCTAGGGTAAATTATCCAAGGGTATTTTGTCCTAGGGTAAATTGTCTGAGGGTATTTTGTCCTAGGGTATTTTGGTTGGTTGGTTGGTTGGTTGGTTGGTTGGTTGGTTGGTTGGTTGGTTGGTTGGTTGGTTGGTTGGTTGGTTGGTTGGTTGGTTGGTTGGTTGGTTGGTTGGTTGGTTGGTTGGTTGGTTGGTTGGTTGGTTGGTTGGTTGGTTGGTTGGTTGGTTGGTTGGTTGGTTGGTTGGTTGGTTGGTATTTTGGGGCAATTGACACATTATATTTTTAATTTTATTATATCAATAGGAAACTTTTTATGCAACATGAAAATTATTGTACCCTGTCCCTTTAATAATAATAATATTAATACTGTACTGCATGTGTGCAAAATGTTTGCATGATATAGGTATAATTTTTATCATTCTACGAAATACCTAAGATGCTGTTATATATTATAATACATGGTAAATTGTCTGAGGGTATTCTGTCCAAGAGTATTTCGTCTAAGGGTATTTTGTCCAAGGGTATTTCGTCCAAGGGTATTTTGTCCATGAGTATTTTATCTGAGGGTATTTTGTCCAAGGGTATTTTGTCCTAGGGTATTTTGTCCAAGGGTATTTTGTCCAAGGGTATTTTGTCCTAGGGTAAATTGTCTGAGGGTATTTTGTCCTAGGGTATTTTGGTTGGTTGGTTGGTTGGTTGGTTGGTTGGTTGGTTGGTTGTTTGGTTGGTTGGTTGGTTGGTTGGTTGGTTGGTTGGTTGGTTGGTTGGTTGGTTGGTTGGTTGGTTGGTTGGTTGGTTGGTTGGTTGGTTGGTTGGTTGGTTGGTTGGTTGGTTGGTTGGTTGGTTGGTTGGTTGGTTGGTTGGTTGGTTGGTTGGTTGGTTGGTTGGTTGGTTGGTTGGTTGGTTGGTTGGTTGGTTGGTTGGTTGGTTGGTTGGTTGGTTGGTTGGTTGGTTGGTTGGTATTTTGGGGCAATTGACACATTATATTTTTAATTTTATTATATCAATAGGAAACTTTTTATGCAACATGAAAATTATTGTACCCTGTCCCTTTAATAATAATAATATTAATACTGTACTGCATGTGTGCAAAATGTTTGCATGATATAGGTATAATTTTTATCATTCTACGAAATACCTAAGATGCTGTTATATATTATAATACATGGTAAATTGTCTGAGGGTATTCTGTCCAAGAGTATTTCGTCTAAGGGTATTTTGTCCAAGGGTATTTCGTCCAAGGGTATTTTGTCCATGGGTATTTTGTCTGAGGGTATTTTGTCCAAGGGTATTTTGTCCTAGGGTATTTTGTCCAAGGGTATTTTGTCCAAGGGTATTTTGTCCTAGGGTATTTTGTCCAAGGGTATTTTGTCCTAGGGTTAATTGTCCAAGGGTATTTTGTCCTAGGGTAAATTATCCAAGGGTATTTTGTCCTAGGGTAAATTGTCCGAGGGTATTTTGTCCTAGGGTATTTTGGTTGGTTGGTTGGTTGGTTGGTTGGTTGGTTGGTTGGTTGGTTGGTTGGTTGGTTGGTTGGTTGGTTGGTTGGTTGGTTGGTTGGTTGGTTGGTTGGTTGGTTGGTTGGTTGGTTGGTTGGTTGGTTGGTTGATTGGTTGGTTGGTTGGTTGGTTGGTTGGTTGGTTGGTTGGTTGGTTGGTTGGTTGGTTGGTTGGTTGGTTGGTTGGTTGGTTGGTTGGTTGGTTGGTTGGTTGGTTGGTTGGTTGGTTGGTTGGTTGGTTGGTTGGTTGGTTGGTTGGTTGGTTGGTTGGTTGGTTGGTTGGTTGGTTGGTTGGTTGGTTGGTTGGTTGGTTGGTTGGTTGGTTGGTTGGTTGGTTGGTTGGTTGGTTGGTTGGTTGGTTGGTTGGTTGGTTGGTTGGTTGGTTGGTTGGTTGGTTGGTTGGTTGGTTGGTTGGTTGGTTGGTTGGTATTTTGGGGCAATTGACACATTATATTTTTAATTTTATTATATCAATAGGAAACTTTTTATGCAACATGAAAATTATTGTACCCTGTCCCTTTAATAATAACAATATTAATACTGTACTGCATGTGTGCAAAATGTTTGCATGATATAGGTATAATTTTTATCATTCTACGAAATACCTAAGATGCTGTTATATATTATAATACATGGTAAATTGTCTGAGGGTATTCTGTCCAAGAGTATTTCGTCTAAGGGAATTTTGTCCAAGGGTATTTCGTCCAAGGGTATTTTGTCCATGGGTATTTTGTCTGAGGGTATTTTATATGAGGGTATTTTGTCCAAGGGTATTTTGTCCTAGGGTATTTTGTCCAAGGGTATTTTGTCCAAGGGTATTTTGTCCTAGGGTATTTTGTCCAAGGGTATTTTGTCCTAGGGTTAATTGTCCAAGGGTATTTTGTCCTAGGGTAAATTATCCAAGGGTATTTTGTCCTAGGGTAAATTGTCTGAGGGTATTTTGTCCTAGGGTATTTTGGATGGTTGGTTGGTTGGTTGGTTGGTTGGTTGGTTGGTTGGTTGGTTGGTTGGTTGGTTGGTTGGTTGGTTGGTTGGTTGGTTGGTTGGTTGGTTGGTTGGTTGGTTGGTTGGTTGGTTGGTTGGTTGGTTGGTTGGTTGGTTGGTTGGTTGGTTGGTTGGTTGGTTGGTTGGTTGGTTGGTTGGTTGGTTGGTTGGTTGGTTGGTTGGTTGGTTGGTTGGTTGGTTGGTTGGTTGGTTGGTTGGTTGGTTGGTTGGTTGGTATTTTGGGGCAATTGACAATTTATATTTTTAATTTTATTATATCAATAGGAAACTTTTTATGCAACATGAAAATTATTGTAGCCTGTCCCTTTAATAATAATAATATTAATACTGTACTGCATGTGTGCAAAATGTTTGCATGATATAGGTATAATTTTTATCATTCTACGAAATACCTAAGATGCTGTTATATTTTATAATACATGGTAAATTGTCTGAGGGTATTCTGTCCAAGAGTATTTCGTCTAAGGGTATTTTGTCCAAGGGTATTTCGTCCAAGGGTATTTTGTCCATGGGTATTTTGTCTGAGGGTATTTTATCTGAGGGTATTTTGTCCAAGGGTATTTTGTCCTAGGGTATTTTGTCCAAGGGTATTTTGTCCAAGGGTATTTTGTCCTAGGGTATTTTGTCCAAGGGTATTTTGTCCTAGGGTTAATTGTCCAAGGGTATTTTGTCCTAGGGTAAATTGTCTGAGGGTATTTTGTCCTAGGGTAAATTGTCTGAGGGTATTTTGTCCTAGGGTATTTTGGTTGGTTGGTTGGTTGGTTGGTTGGTTGGTTGGTTGGTTGGTTGGTTGGTTGGTTGGTTGGTTGGTTGGTTGGTTGGTTGGTTGGTTGGTTGGTTGGTTGGTTGGTTGGTTGGTTGGTTGGTTGGTTGGTTGGTTGGTTGGTTGGTTGGTTGGTTGGTTGGTTGGTTGGTTGGTTGGTTGGTTGGTTGGTTGGTATTTTGGGGCAATTGACACATTATATTTTTAATTTTATTATATCAATAGGAAACTTTTTATGCAACATGAAAATTATTGTACCCTGTCCCTTTAATAATAATAATATTAATACTGTACTGCATGTGTGCAAAATGTTTGCATGATATAGGTATAATTTTTATCATTCTACGAAATACCTAAGATGCTGTTATATATTATAATACATGGTAAATTGTCTGAGGGTATTCTGTCCAAGAGTATTTCGTCTAAGGGTATTTTGTCCAAGGGTATTTCGTCCAAGGGTATTTTGTCCATGGGTATTTTGTCTGAGGGTATTTTATCTGAGGGTATTTTGTCCAAGGGTATTTTGTCCTAGGGTATTTTGTCCAAGGGTATTTTGTCCAAGGGTATTTTGTCCTAGGGTATTTTGTCCAAGGGTATTTTGTCCTAGGGTTAATTGTCCAAGGGTATTTTGTCCTAGGGTAAATTATCCAAGGGTATTTTGTCCTAGGGTAAATTGTCTGAGGGTATTTTGTCCTAGGGTATTTTGGTTGGTTGGTTGGTTGGTTGGTTGGTTGGTTGGTTGGTTGGTTGGTTGGTTGGTTGGTTGGTTGGTTGGTTGGTTGGTTGGTTGGTTGGTTGGTTGGTTGGTTGGTTGGTTGGTTGGTTGGTTGGTTGGTTGGTTGGTTGGTTGGTTGGTTGGTTGGTTGGTTGGTTGGTTGGTTGGTTGGTTGGTTGGTTGGTTGGTTG
>CATKWE010000015.1:22500-25000 GCA_949825025.1 Siphlonurus alternatus
ATTATATTTTTAATTTTATTATATCAATAGGAAACTTTTTATGCAACATGAAAATTATTGTACCCTGTCCCTTTAATAATAATAATATTAATACTGTACTGCATGTGTGCAAAATGTTTGCATGATATAGGTATAATTTTTATCATTCTACGAAATACCTAAGATGCTGTTATATATTATAATACATGGTAAATTGTCTGAGGGTATTCTGTCCAAGAGTATTTCGTCTAAGGGTATTTTGTCCAAGGGTATTTCGTCCAAGGGTATTTTGTCCATGGGTATTTTGTCTGAGGGTATTTTATCTGAGGGTATTTTGTCCAAGGGTATTTTGTCCTAGGGTATTTTGTCCAAGGGTATTTTGTCCAAGGGTATTTTGTCCTAGGGTATTTTGTCCAAGGGTATTTTGTCCTAGGGTTAATTGTCCAAGGGTATTTTGTCCTAGGGTAAATTATCCAAGGGTATTTTGTCCTAGGGTAAATTGTCTGAGGGTATTTTGTCCTAGGGTATTTTGGTTGGTTGGTTGGTTGGTTGGTTGGTTGGTTGGTTGGTTGGTTGGTTGGTTGGTTGGTTGGTTGGTTGGTTGGTTGGTTGGTTGGTTGGTTGGTTGGTTGGTTGGTTGGTTGGTTGGTTGGTTGGTTGGTTGGTTGGTTGGTTGGTTGGTTGGTTGGTTGGTTGGTTGGTTGGTTGGTTGGTTGGTTGGTTGGTTGGTTGGTTGGTTGGTTGGTTGGTTGGTTGGTTGGTTGGTTGGTTGGTTGGTTGGTTGGTTGGTTGGTTGGTTGGTTGGTTGGTTGGTTGGTTGGTTGGTTGGTTGGTTGGTTGGTTGGTTGGTTGGTTGGTTGGTATTTTGGGGCAATTGACACATTATATTTTTAATTTTATTATATCAATAGGAAACTTTTTATGCAACATGAAAATTATTGTACCCTGTCCCTTTAATAATAATAATATTAATACTGTACTGCATGTGTGCAAAATGTTTGCATGATATAGGTATATTTTTTATCATTCTACGAAATACCTAAGATGCTGTTATATATTATAATACATGGTAAATTGTCTGAGGGTATTCTGTCCAAGAGTATTTCGTCTAAGGGTATTTTGTCCAAGGGTATTTCGTCCAAGGGTATTTTGTCCATGGGTATTTTGTCTGAGGGTATTTTATCTGAGGGTATTTTGTCCAAGGGTATTTTGTCCTAGGGTATTTTGTCCAAGGGTATTTTGTCCAAGGGTATTTTGTCCAAGGGTATTTTGTCCTAGGGTTAATTGTCCAAGGGTATTTTGTCCTAGGGTAAATTATCCAAGGGTATTTTGTCCTAGGGTAAATTGTCTGAGGGTATTTTGTCCTAGGGTATTTTGGTTGGTTGGTTGGTTGGTTGGTTGGTTGGTTGGTTGGTTGGTTGGTTGGTTGGTTGGTTGGTTGGTTGGTTGGTTGGTTGGTTGGTTGGTTGGTTGGTTGGTTGGTTGGTTGGTTGGTTGGTTGGTTGGTTGGTTGGTTGGTTGGTTGGTTGGTTGGTATTTTGGGGCAATTGACACATTATATTTTTAATTTTATTATATCAATAGGAAACTTTTTATGCAACATGAAAATTATTGTACCCTGTCCCTTTAATAATAATAATATTAATACTGTACTGCATGTGTGCAAAATGTTTGCATGATATAGGTATAATTTTTATCATTCTACGAAATGCCTAAGATGCTGTTATATATTATAATACATGGTAAATTGTCTGAGGGTATTCTGTCCAAGAGTATTTCGTCTAAGGGTATTTTGTCCAAGGGTATTTCGTCCAAGGGTATTTTGTCCATGGGTATTTTGTCTGAGGGTATTTTATCTGAGGGTATTTTGTCCAAGGGTATTTTGTCCTAAGGTATTTTGTCCAAGGGTATTTTGTCCAAGGGTATTTTGTCCTAGGGTATTTTGTCCAAGGGTATTTTGTCCTAGGGTTAATTGTCCAAGGGTATTTTGTCCTAGGGTAAATTATCCAAGGGTATTTTGTCCTAGGGTAAATTGTCTGAGGGTATTTTGTCCTAGGGTATTTTGGTTGGTTGGTTGGTTGGTTGGTTGGTTGGTTGGTTGGTTGGTTGGTTGGTTGGTTGGTTGGTTGGTTGGTTGGTTGGTTGGTTGGTTGGTTGGTTGGTTGGTTGGTTGGTTGGTTGGTTGGTTGGTTGGTTGGTTGGTTGGTTGGTTGGTTGTTGGTTAGTTGGTTGGTTGGTTGGTTGGTTGGTTGGTTGGTTGGTTGGTTGGTTGGTTGGTTGGTTGGTTGGTTGGTTGGTATTTTGGGGCAATTGACACATTATATTTTTAATTTTATTATATCAATAGGAAACTTTTTATGCAACATGAAAATTATTGTACCCTGTCCCTTTAATAATAATAATATTAATACTGTACTGCATGTGTGCAAAATGTTTGCATGATATAGGTATAATTTTTATCATTCTACGAAATACCTAAGATGCTGTTATATATTATAATACATGGTAAATTGTCTGAGGG
>CATKWE010000015.1:30000-40000 GCA_949825025.1 Siphlonurus alternatus
GGTAAATTGTCTGAGGGTATTTTGTCCTAGGGTATTTTGGTTGGTTGGTTGGTTGGTTGGTTGGTTGGTTGGTTGGTTGGTTGGTTGGTTGGTTGGTTGGTTGGTTGGTTGGTTGGTTGGTTGGTTGGTTGGTTGGTTGGTTGGTTGGTTGGTTGGTTGGTTGGTTGGTTGGTTGGTTGGTTGGTTGGTTGGTTGGTTGGTTGGTTGGTTGGTTGGTTGGTTGGTTGGTTGGTTGGTTGGTTGGTTGGTTGGTTGGTTGGTTGGTTGGTTGGTTGGTTGGTTGGTTGGTTGGTTGGTTGGTTGGTTGGTTGGTTGGTTGGTTGGTATTTTGGGGCAATTGACACATTATATTTTTAATTTTATTATATCAATAGGAAACTTTTTATGCAACATGAAAATTATTGTACCCTGTCCCTTTAATAATAATAATATTAATACTGTACTGCATGTGTGCAAAATGTTTGCATGATATAGGTATAATTTTTATCATTCTACGAAATACCTAAGATGCTGTTATATATTATAATACATGGTAAATTGTCTGAGGGTATTCTGTCCAAGAGTATTTCGTCTAAGGGTATTTTGTCCAAGGGTATTTCGTCCAAGGGTATTTTGTCCATGGGTATTTTGTCTGAGGGTATTTTATCTGAGGGTATTTTGTCCAAGGGTATTTTGTCCTAGGGTATTTTGTCCAAGGGTATTTTGTCCAAGGGTATTTTGTCCTAGGGTATTTTGTCCAAGGGTATTTTGTCCTAGGGTTAATTGTCCAAGGGTATTTTGTCCTAGGGTAAATTATCCAAGGGTATTTTGTCCTAGGGTAAATTGTCTGAGGGTATTTTGTCCTAGGGTAAATTGTCTGAGGGTATTTTGTCCTAGGGTATTTTGGTTGGTTGGTTGGTTGGTTGGTTGGTTGGTTGGTTGGTTGGTTGGTTGGTTGGTTGGTTGGTTGGTTGGTTGGTTGGTTGGTTGGTTGGTTGGTTGGTTGGTTGGTTGGTTGGTTGGTTGGTTGGTTGGTTGGTTGGTTGGTTGGTTGGTTGGTTGGTTGGTTGGTTGGTTGGTTGGTTGGTTGGTTGGTTGGTTGGTTGGTTGGTTGGTTGGTTGGTTGGTTGGTTGGTTGGTTGGTTGGTTGGTTGGTTGGTTGGTTGGTTGGTTGGTTGGTTGGTATTTTGAGGCAATTGACACATTATATTTTTAATTTTATTATATCAATAGGAAACTTTTTATGCAACATGAAAATTATTGTACCCTGTCCCTTTAATAATAATAATATTAATACTGTATTGCATGTGTGCAAAATGTTTGCATGATATAGGTATAATTTTTATCATTCTACGAAATACCTAAGATGCTGTTATATATTATAATACATGGTAAATTGTCTGAGGGTATTCTGTCCAAGAGTATTTCGACTAAGGGTATTTTGTCCAAGGGTATTTCGTCCAAGGGTATTTTGTCCATGGGTATTTTGTCTGAGGGTATTTTATCTGAGGGTATTTTGTCCAAGGGTATTTTGTCCTAGGGTATTTTGTCCAAGGGTATTTTGTCCAAGGGTATTTTGTCCTAGGGTATTTTGTCCAAGGGTATTTTGTCCTAGGGTTAATTGTCCAAGGGTATTTTGTCCTAGGGTAAATTATCCAAGGGTATTTTGTCCTAGGGTAAATTGTCTGAGGGTATTTTGTCCTAGGGTAAATTGTCTGAGGGTATTTTGTCCTAGGGTATTTTGGTTGGTTGGTTGGTTGGTTGGTTGGTTGGTTGGTTGGTTGGTTGGTTGGTTGGTTGGTTGGTTGGTTGGTTGGTTGGTTGGTTGGTTGGTTGGTTGGTTGGTTGGTTGGTTGGTTGGTTGGTTGGTTGGTTGGTTGGTTGGTTGGTTGGTTGGTTGGTTGGTTGGTTGGTTGGTTGGTTGGTTGGTTGGTTGGTTGGTTGGTTGGTTGGTTGGTTGGTTGGTTGGTTGGTTGGTTGGTTGGTTGGTTGGTTGGTTGGTTGGTTGGTTGGTTGGTTGGTTGGTTGGTTGGTTGGTTGGTTGGTTGGTTGGTTGGTTGGTTGGTTGGTTGGTTGGTTGGTATTTTGGGGCAATTGACACATTATATTTTTAATTTTATTATATCAATAGGAAACTTTTTATGCAACATGAAAATTATTGTACCCTGTCCCTTTAATAATAATAATATTAATACTGTACTGCATGTGTGCAAAATGTTTGCATGATATAGGTATAATTTTTATCATTCTACGAAATGCCTAAGATGCTGTTATATATTATAATACATGGTAAATTGTCTGAGGGTATTCTGTCCAAGAGTATTTCGTCTAAGGGTATTTTGTCCAAGGGTATTTCGTCCAAGGGTATTTTGTCCATGGGTATTTTGTCTGAGGGTATTTTATCTGAGGGTATTTTGTCCAAGGGTATTTTGTCCTAAGGTATTTTGTCCAAGGGTATTTTGTCCAAGGGTATTTTGTCCTAGGGTATTTTGTCCAAGGGTATTTTGTCCTAGGGTTAATTGTCCAAGGGTATTTTGTCCTAGGGTAAATTATCCAAGGGTATTTTGTCCTAGGGTAAATTGTCTGAGGGTATTTTGTCCTAGGGTATTTTGGTTGGTTGGTTGGTTGGTTGGTTGGTTGGTTGGTTGGTTGGTTGGTTGGTTGGTTGGTTGGTTGGTTGGTTGGTTGGTTGGTTGGTTGGTTGGTTGGTTGGTTGGTTGGTTGGTTGGTTGGTTGGTTGGTTGGTTGGTTGGTTGGTTGGTTGGTTGGTTGGTTGGTTGGTTAGTTGGTTGGTTGGTTGGTTGGTTGGTTGGTTGGTTGGTTGGTTGGTTGGTTGGTTGGTTGGTTGGTTGGTTGGTTGGTTGGTATTTTGGGGCAATTGACACATTATATTTTTAATTTTATTATATCAATAGGAAACTTTTTATGCAACATGAAAATTATTGTACCCTGTCCCTTTAATAATAATAATATTAATACTGTACTGCATGTGTGCAAAATGTTTGCATGATATAGGTATAATTTTTATCATTCTACGAAATACCTAAGATGCTGTTATATATTATAATACATGGTAAATTGTCTGAGGGTATTCTGTCCAAGAGTATTTCGTCTAAGGGTATTTTGTCCAAGGGTATTTCGTCCAAGGGTATTTTGTCCATGGGTATTTTGTCTGAGGGTATTTTATCTGAGGGTATTTTGTCCAAGGGTATTTTGTCCTAGGGTATTTTGTCCAAGGGTATTTTGTCCAAGGGTATTTTGTCCTAGGGTATTTTGTCCAAGGGTATTTTGTCCTAGGGTTAATTGTCCAAGGGTATTTTGTCCTAGGGTAAATTATCCAAGGGTATTTTGTCCTAGGGTAAATTGTCTGAGGGTATTTTGTCCTAGGGTAAATTGTCTGAGGGTATTTTGTCCTAGGGTATTTTGGTTGGTTGGTTGGTTGGTTGGTTGGTTGGTTGGTTGGTTGGTTGGTTGGTTGGTTGGTTGGTTGGTTGGTTGGTTGGTTGGTTGGTTGGTTGGTTGGTTGGTTGGTTGGTTGGTTGGTTGGTTGGTTGGTTGGTTGGTTGGTTGGTTGGTTGGTTGGTTGGTTGGTTGGTTGGTTGGTTGGTTGGTTGGTTGGTTGGTTGGTTGGTTGGTTGGTTGGTTGGTTGGTTGGTTGGTTGGTTGGTTGGTTGGTTGGTTGGTTGGTATTTTGAGGCAATTGACACATTATATTTTTAATTTTATTATATCAATAGGAAACTTTTTATGCAACATGAAAATTATTGTACCCTGTCCCTTTAATAATAATAATATTAATACTGTATTGCATGTGTGCAAAATGTTTGCATGATATAGGTATAATTTTTATCATTCTACGAAATACCTAAGATGCTGTTATATATTATAATACATGGTAAATTGTCTGAGGGTATTCTGTCCAAGAGTATTTCGAATAAGGGTATTTTGTCCAAGGGTATTTCGTCCAAGGGTATTTTGTCCATGGGTATTTTGTCTGAGGGTATTTTATCTGAGGGTATTTTGTCCAAGGGTATTTTGTCCTAGGGTATTTTGTCCAAGGGTATTTTGTCCAAGGGTATTTTGTCCTAGGGTATTTTGTCCAAGGGTATTTTGTCCTAGGGTTAATTGTCCAAGGGTATTTTGTCCTAGGGTAAATTATCCAAGGGTATTTTGTCCTAGGGTAAATTGTCTGAGGGTATTTTGTCCTAGGGTAAATTGTCTGAGGGTATTTTGTCCTAGGGTATTTTGGTTGGTTGGTTGGTTGGTTGGTTGGTTGGTTGGTTGGTTGGTTGGTTGGTTGGTTGGTTGGTTGGTTGGTTGGTTGGTTGGTTGGTTGGTTGGTTGGTTGGTTGGTTGGTTGGTTGGTTGGTTGGTTGGTTGGTTGGTTGGTTGGTTGGTTGGTTGGTTGGTTGGTTGGTTGGTTGGTTGGTTGGTTGGTTGGTTGGTTGGTTGGTTGGTTGGTTGGTTGGTTGGTTGGTTGGTTGGTTGGTTGGTTGGTTGGTTGGTTGGTTGGTTGGTTGGTTGGTTGGTTGGTTGGTTGGTTGGTTGGTTGGTTGGTTGGTTGGTTGGTTGGTTGGTTGGTTGGTTGGTTGGTTGGTTGGTTGGTTGGTTGGTTGGTTGGTATTTTGGGGCAATTGACACATTATATTTTTAATTTTATTATATCAATAGGAAACTTTTTATGCAACATGAAAATTATTGTACCCTGTCCCTTTAATAATAATAATATTAATACTGTACTGCATGTGTGCAAAATGTTTGCATGATATAGGTATAATTTTTATCATTCTACGAAATACCTAAGATGCTGTTATATATTATAATACATGGTAAATTGTCTGAGGGTATTCTGTCCAAGAGTATTTCGTCTAAGGGTATTTTGTCCAAGGGTATTTCGTCCAAGGGTATTTTGTCCATGGGTATTTTGTCTGAGGGTATTTTATCTGAGGGTATTTTGTCCAAGGGTATTTTGTCCTAGGGTATTTTGTCCAAGGGTATTTTGTCCAAGGGTATTTTGTCCTAGGGTATTTTGTCCAAGGGTATTTTGTCCTAGGGTTAATTGTCCAAGGGTATTTTGTCCTAGGGTAAATTATCCAAGGGTATTTTGTCCTAGGGTAAATTGTCTGAGGGTATTTTGTCCTAGGGTATTTTGGTTGGTTGGTTGGTTGGTTGGTTGGTTGGTTGGTTGGTTGGTTGGTTGGTTGGTTGGTTGGTTGGTTGGTTGGTTGGTTGGTTGGTTGGTTGGTTGGTTGGTTGGTTGGTTGGTTGGTTGGTTGGTTGGTTGGTTGGTTGGTTGGTTGGTTGGTTGGTTGGTTGGTTGGTTGGTTGGTTGGTTGGTTGGTTGGTTGGTTGGTTGGTTGGTTGGTTGGTTGGTTGGTTGGTTGGTTGGTTGGTTGGTTGGTTGGTTGGTTGGTTGGTTGGTTGGTTGGTTGGTTGGTATTTTGGGGCAATTGACACATTATATTTTTAATTTTATTATATCAATAGGAAACTTTTTATGCAACATGAAAATTATTGTACCCTGTCCCTTTAATAATAATAATATTAATACTGTACTGCATGTGTGCAAAATGTTTGCATGATATAGGTATAATTTTTATCATTCTACGAAATACCTAAGATGCTGTTATATATTATAATACATGGTAAATTGTCTGAGGGTATTCTGTCCAAGAGTATTTCGTCTAAGGGTATTTTGTCCAAGGGTATTTCGTCCAAGGGTATTTTGTCCATGGGTATTTTGTCTGAGGGTATTTTATCTGAGGGTATTTTGTCCAAGGGTATTTTGTCCTAGGGTATTTTGTCCAAGGGTATTTTGTCCAAGGGTATTTTGTCCTAGGGTATTTTGTCCAAGGGTATTTTGTCCTAGGGTTAATTGTCCAAGGGTATTTTGTCCTAGGGTAAATTATCCAAGGGTATTTTGTCCTAGGGTAAATTGTCTGAGGGTATTTTGTCCTAGGGTATTTTGGTTGGTTGGTTGGTTGGTTGGTTGGTTGGTTGGTTGGTTGGTTGGTTGGTTGGTTGGTTGGTTGGTTGGTTGGTTGGTTGGTTGGTTGGTTGGTTGGTTGGTTGGTTGGTTGGTTGGTTGGTTGGTTGGTTGGTTGGTTGGTTGGTTGGTTGGTTGGTTGGTTGGTTGGTTGGTTGGTTGGTTGGTATTTTGGGGCAATTGACACATTATATTTTTAATTTTATTATATCAATAGGAAACTTTTTATGCAACATGAAAATTATTGTACCCTGTCCCTTTAATAATAATAATATTAATACTGTACTGCATGTGTGCAAAATGTTTGCATGATATAGGTATAATTTTTATCATTCTACGAAATACCTAAGATGCTGTTATATATTATAATACATGGTAAATTGTCTGAGGGTATTCTGTCCAAGAGTATTTCGTCTAAGGGTATTTTGTCCAAGGGTATTTCGTCCAAGGGTATTTTGTCCATGGGTATTTTGTCTGAGGGTATTTTATCTGAGGGTGTTTTGTCCAAGGGTATTTTGTCCTAGGGTATTTTGTCCAAGGGTATTTTGTCCAAGGGTATTTTGTCCTAGGGTATTTTGTCCAAGGGTATTTTGTCCTAGGGTTAATTGTCCAAGGGTATTTTGTCCTAGGGTAAATTATCCAAGGGTATTTTGTCCTAGGGTAAATTGTCTGAGGGTATTTTGTCCTAGGGTAAATTGTCTGAGGGTATTTTGTCCTAGGGTATTTTGGTTGGTTGGTTGGTTGGTTGGTTGGTTGGTTGGTTGGTTGGTTGGTTGGTTGGTTGGTTGGTTGGTTGGTTGGTTGGTTGGTTGGTTGGTTGGTTGGTTGGTTGGTTGGTTGGTTGGTTGGTTGGTTGGTTGGTTGGTTGGTTGGTTGGTTGGTTGGTATTTTGGGGCAATTGACACATTATATTTTTAATTTTATTATATCAATAGGAAACTTTTTATGCAACATGAAAATTATTGTACCCTGTCCCTTTAATAATAATAATATTAATACTGTACTGCATGTGTGCAAAATGTTTGCATGATATAGGTATAATTTTTATCATTCTACGAAATACCTAAGATGCTGTTATATATTATAATACATGGTAAATTGTCTGAGGGTATTCTGTCCAAGAGTATTTCGTCTAAGGGTATTTTGTCCAAGGGTATTTCGTCCAAGGGTATTTTGTCCATGGGTATTTTGTCTGAGGGTATTTTATCTGAGGGTATTTTGTCCAAGGGTATTTTGTCCTAGGGTATTTTGTCCAAGGGTATTTTGTCCAAGGGTATTTTGTCCTAGGGTATTTTGTCCAAGGGTATTTTGTCCTAGGGTTAATTGTCCAAGGGTATTTTGTCCTAGGGTAAATTATCCAAGGGTATTTTGTCCTAGGGTAAATTGTCTGAGGGTATTTTGTCCTAGGGTATTTTGGTTGGTTGGTTGGTTGGTTGGTTGGTTGGTTGGTTGGTTGGTTGGTTGGTTGGTTGGTTGGTTGGTTGGTTGGTTGGTTGGTTGGTTGGTTGGTTGGTTGGTTGGTTGGTTGGTTGGTTGGTTGGTTGGTTGGTTGGTTGGTTGGTTGGTTGGTTGGTTGGTTGGTTGGTTGGTTGGTTGGTTGGTTGGTTGGTTGGTTGGTTGGTTGGTTGGTTGGTTGGTTGGTTGGTTGGTTGGTTGGTTGGTTGGTTGGTTGGTTGGTTGGTTGGTTGGTTGGTTGGTTGGTTGGTTGGTTGGTTGGTTGGTTGGTTGGTTGGTTGGTTGGTTAGTTGGTTGGTTGGTTGGTATTTTGGGGCAATTGACACATTATATTTTTAATTTTATTATATCAATAGGAAACTTTTTATGCAACATGAAAATTATTGTACCCTGTCCCTTTAATAATAATAATATTAATACTGTACTGCATGTGTGCAAAATGTTTGCATGATATAGGTATAATTTTTATCATTCTACGAAATACCTAAGATGCTGTTATATATTATAATACATGGTAAATTGTCTGAGGGTATTCTGTCCAAGAGTATTTCGTCTAAGGGTATTTTGTCCAAGGGTATTTCGTCCAAGGGTATTTTGTCCATGGGTATTTTGTCTGAGGGTATTTTATCTGAGGGTATTTGGCCAAGGGTATTTTGTCCTAGGGTATTTTGTCCAAGGGTATTTTGTCCAAGGGTATTTTGTCCTAGGGTATTTTGTCCAAGGGTATTTTGTCCTAGGGTTAATTGTCCAAGGGTATTTTGTCCTAGGGTAAATTATCCAAGGGTATTTTGTCCTAGGGTAAATTGTCTGAGGGTATTTTGTCCTAGGGTATTTTGGTTGGTTGGTTGGTTGGTTGGTTGGTTGGTTGGTTGGTTGGTTGGTTGGTTGGTTGGTTGGTTGGTTGGTTGGTTGGTTGGTTGGTTGGTTGGTTGGTTGGTTGGTTGGTTGGTTGGTTGGTTGGTTGGTTGGTTGGTTGGTTGGTTGGTTGGTTGGTTGGTTGGTTGGTTGGTTGGTTGGTTGGTTGGTTGGTTGGTTGGTATTTTGGGGCAATTGACACATTATATTTTTAATTTTATTATATCAATAGGAAACTTTTTATGCAACATGAAAATTATTGTACCCTGTCCCTTTAATAATAATAATATTAATACTGTACTGCATGTGTGCAAAATGTTTGCATGATATAGGTATAATTTTTATCATTCTACGAAATACCTAAGATGCTGTTATATATTATAATACATGGTAAATTGTCTGAGGGTATTCTGTCCAAGAGTATTTCGTCTAAGGGTATTTTGTCCAAGGGTATTTCGTCCAAGGGTATTTTGTCCATGGGTATTTTGTCTGAGGGTATTTTATCTGAGGGTATTTTGTCCAAGGGTATTTTGTCCTAGGGTATTTTGTCCAAGGGTATTTTGTCCTAGGGTATTTTGTCCAAGGGTATTTTGTCCTAGGGTTAATTGTCCAAGGGTATTTTGTCCTAGGGTAAATTATCCAAGGGTATTTTGTCCTAGGGTAAATTGTCTGAGGGTATTTTGTCCTAGGGTATTTTGTCCAAGGGTATTTTGTCCAAGGGTATTTTGTCCTAGGGTATTTTGTCCAAGGGTATTTTGTCCTAGGGTTAATTGTCCAAGGGTATTTTGTCCTAGGGTAAATTATCCAAGGGTATTTTGTCCTAGGGTAAATTGTCTGAGGGTATTTTGTCCTAGGGTATTTTGGTTGGTTGGTTGGTTGGTTGGTTGGTTGGTTGGTTGGTTGGTTGGTTGGTTGGTTGGTTGGTTGGTTGGTTGGTTGGTTGGTTGGTTGGTTGGTTGGTTGGTTGGTTGGTTGGTTGGTTGGTTGGTTGGTTGGTTGGTTGGTTGGTTGGTTGGTTGGTTGGTTGGTTGGTTGGTTGGTTGGTTGGTTGGTTGGTTGGTTGGTATTTTGGGGCAATTGACACATTATATTTTTAATTTTATTATATCAATAGGAAACTTTTTATGCAACATGAAAATTATTGTACCCTGTCCCTTTAATAATAATAATATTAATACTGTACTGCATGTGTGCAAAATGTTTGCATGATATAGGTATAATTTTTATCATTCTACGAAATACCTAAGATGCTGTTATATATTATAATACATGGTAAATTGTCTGAGGGTATTCTGTCCAAGAGTATTTCGTCTAAGGGTATTTTGTCCAAGGGTATTTCGTCCAAGGGTATTTTGTCCATGGGTATTTTGTCTGAGGGTATTTTATCTGAGGGTATTTTGTCCAAGGGTATTTTGTCCTAGGGTATTTTGTCCAAGGGTATTTTGTCCAAGGGTATTTTGTCCTAGGGTATTTTGTCCAAGGGTATTTTGTCCTAGGGTTAATTGTCCAAGGGTATTTTGTCCTAGGGTAAATTATCCAAGGGTATTTTGTCCTAGGGTAAATTGTCTGAGGGTATTTTGTCCTAGGGTATTTTGGTTGGTTGGTTGGTTGGTTGGTTGGTTGGTTGGTTGGTTGGTTGGTTGGTTGGTTGGTTGGTTGGTTGGTTGGTTGGTTGGTTGGTTGGTTGGTTGGTTGGTTGGTTGGTTGGTTGTTTGGTTGGTTGGT
>CATKWE010000015.1:45000-75000 GCA_949825025.1 Siphlonurus alternatus
GGTAATTTGTCCATGGGTATTTTGTCTGAGGGTATTTTATCTGAGGGTATTTTGTCCAAGGGTATTTTGTCCTAGGGTATTTTGTCCAAGGGTATTTTGTCCAAGGGTATTTTGTCCTAGGGTATTTTGTCCAAGGGTATTTTGTCCTAGGGTTAATTGTCCAAGGGTATTTTGTCCTAGGGTAAATTATCCAAGGGTATTTTGTCCTAGGGTAAATTGTCTGAGGGTATTTTGTCCTAGGGTAAATTGTCTGAGGGTATTTTGTCCTAGGGTAAATTGTCTGAGGGTATTTTGTCCTAGGGTATTTTGGTTGGTTGGTTGGTTGGTTGGTTGGTTGGTTGGTTGGTTGGTTGGTTGGTTGGTTGGTTGGTTGGTTGGTTGGTTGGTTGGTTGGTTGGTTGGTTGGTTGGTTGGTTGGTTGGTTGGTTGGTTGGTTGGTTGGTTGGTTGGTTGGTTGGTTGGTTGGTTGGTTGGTTGGTTGGTTGGTTGGTTGGTTGGTTGGTTGGTTGGTTGGTTGGTTGGTTGGTTGGTTGGTTGGTTGGTTGGTATTTTGGGGCAATTGACACATTATATTTTTAATTTTATTATATCAATAGGAAACTTTTTATGCAACATGAAAATTATTGTACCCTGTCCCTTTAATAATAATAATATTAATACTGTACTGCATGTGTGCAAAATGTTTGCATGATATAGGTATAATTTTTATCATTCTACGAAATACCTAAGATGCTGTTATATATTATAATACATGGTAAATTGTCTGAGGGTATTCTGTCCAAGAGTATTTCGTCTAAGGGTATTTTGTCCAAGGGTATTTCGTCCAAGGGTATTTTGTCCATGGGTATTTTGTCTGAGGGTATTTTATCTGAGGGTATTTTGTCCAAGGGTATTTTGTCCTAGGGTATTTTGTCCAAGGGTATTTTGTCCAAGGGTATTTTGTCCAAGGGTATTTTGTCCTAGGGTTAATTGTCCAAGGGTATTTTGTCCTAGGGTAAATTATCCAAGGGTATTTTGTCCTAGGGTAAATTGTCTGAGGGTATTTTGTCCTAGGGTATTTTGGTTGGTTGGTTGGTTGGTTGGTTGGTTGGTTGGTTGGTTGGTTGGTTGGTTGGTTGGTTGGTTGGTTGGTTGGTTGGTTGGTTGGTTGGTTGGTTGGTTGGTTGGTTGGTTGGTTGGTTGGTTGGTTGGTTGGTTGGTTGGTTGGTTGGTTGGTTGGTTGGTTGGTTGGTTGGTTGGTTGGTATTTTGGGGCAATTGACACATTATATTTTTAATTTTATTATATCAATAGGAAACTTTTTATGCAACATGAAAATTATTGTACCCTGTCCCTTTAATAATAATAATATTAATACTGTACTGCATGTGTGCAAAATGTTTGCATGATATAGGTATAATTTTTATCATTCTACGAAATACCTAAGATGCTGTTATATATTATAATACATGGTAAATTGTCTGAGGGTATTCTGTCCAAGAGTATTTCGTCTAAGGGTATTTTGTCCAAGGGTATTTCGTCCAAGGGTATTTTGTCCATGGGTATTTTGTCTGAGGGTATTTTATCTGAGGGTATTTTGTCCAAGGGTATTTTGTCCTAGGGTATTTTGTCCAAGGGTATTTTGTCCAAGGGTATTTTGTCCTAGGGTATTTTGTCCAAGGGTATTTTGTCCTAGGGTTAATTGTCCAAGGGTATTTTGTCCTAGGGTAAATTATCCAAGGGTATTTTGTCCTAGGGTAAATTGTCTGAGGGTATTTTGTCCTAGGGTATTTTGGTTGGTTGGTTGGTTGGTTGGTTGGTTGGTTGGTTGGTTGGTTGGTTGGTTGGTTGGATGGTTGGTTGGTTGGTTGGTTGGTTGGTTGGTTGGTTGGTTGGTTGGTTGGTTGGTTGGTTGGTTGGTTGGTTGGTTGGTATTTTGGGGCAATTGACACATTATATTTTTAATTTTATTATATCAATAGGAAACTTTTTATGCAACATGAAAATTATTGTACCCTGTCCCTTTAATAATAATAATATTAATACTGTACTGCATGTGTGCAAAATGTTTGCATGATATAGGTATATTTTTTATCATTCTACGAAATACCTAAGATGCTGTTATATATTATAATACATGGTAAATTGTCTGAGGGTATTCTGTCCAAGAGTATTTCGTCTAAGGGTATTTTGTCCAAGGGTATTTCGTCCAAGGGTATTTTGTCCATGGGTATTTTGTCTGAGGGTATTTTATCTGAGGGTATTTTGTCCAAGGGTATTTTGTCCTAGGGTATTTTGTCCAAGGGTATTTTGTCCAAGGGTATTTTGTCCAAGGGTATTTTGTCCTAGGGTTAATTGTCCAAGGGTATTTTGTCCTAGGGTAAATTATCCAAGGGTATTTTGTCCTAGGGTAAATTGTCTGAGGGTATTTTGTCCTAGGGTATTTTGGTTGGTTGGTTGGTTGGTTGGTTGGTTGGTTGGTTGGTTGGTTGGTTGGTTGGTTGGTTGGTTGGTTGGTTGGTTGGTTGGTTGGTTGGTTGGTTGGTTGGTTGGTTGGTTGGTTGGTTGGTTGGTTGGTTGGTTGGTTGGTTGGTATTTTGGGGCAATTGACACATTATATTTTTAATTTTATTATATCAATAGGAAACTTTTTATGCAACATGAAAATTATTGTACCCTGTCCCTTTAATAATAATAATATTAATACTGTACTGCATGTGTGCAAAATGTTTGCATGATATAGGTATAATTTTTATCATTCTACGAAATGCCTAAGATGCTGTTATATATTATAATACATGGTAAATTGTCTGAGGGTATTCTGTCCAAGAGTATTTCGTCTAAGGGTATTTTGTCCAAGGGTATTTCGTCCAAGGGTATTTTGTCCATGGGTATTTTGTCTGAGGGTATTTTATCTGAGGGTATTTTGTCCAAGGGTATTTTGTCCTAAGGTATTTTGTCCAAGGGTATTTTGTCCAAGGGTATTTTGTCCTAGGGTATTTTGTCCAAGGGTATTTTGTCCTAGGGTTAATTGTCCAAGGGTATTTTGTCCTAGGGTAAATTATCCAAGGGTATTTTGTCCTAGGGTAAATTGTCTGAGGGTATTTTGTCCTAGGGTATTTTGGTTGGTTGGTTGGTTGGTTGGTTGGTTGGTTGGTTGGTTGGTTGGTTGGTTGGTTGGTTGGTTGGTTGGTTGGTTGGTTGGTTGGTTGGTTGGTTGGTTGGTTGGTTGGTTGGTTGGTTGGTTGGTTGGTTGGTTGGTTAGTTGGTTGGTTGGTTGGTTGGTTGGTTGGTTGGTTGGTTGGTTGGTTGGTTGGTTGGTTGGTTGGTTGGTTGGTTGGTATTTTGGGGCAATTGACACATTATATTTTTAATTTTATTATATCAATAGGAAACTTTTTATGCAACATGAAAATTATTGTACCCTGTCCCTTTAATAATAATAATATTAATACTGTACTGCATGTGTGCAAAATGTTTGCATGATATAGGTATAATTTTTATCATTCTACGAAATACCTAAGATGCTGTTATATATTATAATACATGGTAACTTGTCTGAGGGTATTCTGTCCAAGAGTATTTCGTCTAAGGGTATTTTGTCCAAGGGTATTTCGTCCAAGGGTATTTTGTCCATGGGTATTTTGTCTGAGGGTATTTTATCTGAGGGTATTTTGTCCAAGGGTATTTTGTCCTAGGGTATTTTGTCCAAGGGTATTTTGTCCAAGGGTATTTTGTCCTAGGGTATTTTGTCCAAGGGTATTTTGTCCTAGGGTTAATTGTCCAAGGGTATTTTGTCCTAGGGTAAATTATCCAAGGGTATTTTGTCCTAGGGTAAATTGTCTGAGGGTATTTTGTCCTAGGGTAAATTGTCTGAGGGTATTTTGTCCTAGGGTATTTTGGTTGGTTGGTTGGTTGGTTGGTTGGTTGGTTGGTTGGTTGGTTGGTTGGTTGGTTGGTTGGTTGGTTGGTTGGTTGGTTGGTTGGTTGGTTGGTTGGTTGGTTGGTTGGTTGGTTGGTTGGTTGGTTGGTTGGTTGGTTGGTTGGTTGGTTGGTTGGTTGGTTGGTTGGTTGGTTGGTTGGTATTTTGAGGCAATTGACACATTATATTTTTAATTTTATTATATCAATAGGAAACTTTTTATGCAACATGAAAATTATTGTACCCTGTCCCTTTAATAATAATAATATTAATACTGTATTGCATGTGTGCAAAATGTTTGCATGATATAGGTATAATTTTTATCATTCTACGAAATACCTAAGATGCTGTTATATATTATAATACATGGTAAATTGTCTGAGGGTATTCTGTCCAAGAGTATTTCGACTAAGGGTATTTTGTCCAAGGGTATTTCGTCCAAGGGTATTTTGTCCATGGGTATTTTGTCTGAGGGTATTTTATCTGAGGGTATTTTGTCCAAGGGTATTTTGTCCTAGGGTATTTTGTCCAAGGGTATTTTGTCCAAGGGTATTTTGTCCTAGGGTATTTTGTCCAAGGGTATTTTGTCCTAGGGTTAATTGTCCAAGGGTATTTTGTCCTAGGGTAAATTATCCAAGGGTATTTTGTCCTAGGGTAAATTGTCTGAGGGTATTTTGTCCTAGGGTAAATTGTCTGAGGGTATTTTGTCCTAGGGTATTTTGGTTGGTTGGTTGGTTGGTTGGTTGGTTGGTTGGTTGGTTGGTTGGTTGGTTGGTTGGTTGGTTGGTTGGTTGGTTGGTTGGTTGGTTGGTTGGTTGGTTGGTTGGTTGGTTGGTTGGTTGGTTGGTTGGTTGGTTGGTTGGTTGGTTGGTTGGTTGGTTGGTTGGTTGGTTGGTTGGTTGGTTGGTTGGTTGGTTGGTTGGTTGGTTGGTTGGTTGGTTGGTTGGTTGGTTGGTTGGTTGGTTGGTTGGTTGGTTGGTTGGTTGGTTGGTTGGTTGGTTGGTTGGTTGGTTGGTTGGTTGGTTGGTTGGTTGGTTGGTTGGTTGGTTGGTTGGTTGGTTGGTATTTTGGGGCAATTGACACATTATATTTTTAATTTTATTATATCAATAGGAAACTTTTTATGCAACATGAAAATTATTGTACCCTGTCCCTTTAATAATAATAATATTAATACTGTACTGCATGTGTGCAAAATGTTTGCATGATATAGGTATAATTTTTATCATTCTACGAAATACCTAAGATGCTGTTATATATTATAATACATGGTAAATTGTCTGAGGGTATTCTGTCCAAGAGTATTTCGTCTAAGGGTATTTTGTCCAAGGGTATTTCGTCCAAGGGTATTTTGTCCATGGGTATTTTGTCTGAGGGTATTTTATCTGAGGGTATTTTGTCCAAGGGTATTTTGTCCTAGGGTATTTTGTCCAAGGGTATTTTGTCCAAGGGTATTTTGTCCTAGGGTATTTTGTCCAAGGGTATTTTGTCCTAGGGTTAATTGTCCAAGGGTATTTTGTCCTAGGGTAAATTATCCAAGGGTATTTTGTCCTAGGGTAAATTGTCTGAGGGTATTTTGTCCTAGGGTATTTTGGTTGGTTGGTTGGTTGGTTGGTTGGTTGGTTGGTTGGTTGGTTGGTTGGTTGGTTGGTTGGTTGGTTGGTTGGTTGGTTGGTTGGTTGGTTGGTTGGTTGGTTGGTTGGTTGGTTGGTTGGTTGGTTGGTTGGTTGGTTGGTTGGTTGGTTGGTTGGTTGGTTGGTTGGTTGGTTGGTTGGTTGGTTGGTTGGTTGGTTGGTTGGTTGGTTGGTTGGTTGGTTGGTTGGTTGGTATTTTGGGGCAATTGACACATTATATTTTTAATTTTATTATATCAATAGGAAACTTTTTATGCAACATGAAAATTATTGTACCCTGTCCCTTTAATAATAATAATATTAATACTGTACTGCATGTGTGCAAAATGTTTGCATGATATAGGTATAATTTTTATCATTCTACGAAATACCTAAGATGCTGTTATATATTATAATACATGGTAAATTGTCTGAGGGTATTCTGTCCAAGAGTATTTCGTCTAAGGGTATTTTGTCCAAGGGTATTTCGTCCAAGGGTATTTTGTCCATGGGTATTTTGTCTGAGGGTATTTTATCTGAGGGTATTTTGTCCAAGGGTATTTTGTCCTAGGGTATTTTGTCCAAGGGTATTTTGTCCAAGGGTATTTTGTCCTAGGGTATTTTGTCCAAGGGTATTTTGTCCTAGGGTTAATTGTCCAAGGGTATTTTGTCCTAGGGTAAATTATCCAAGGGTATTTTGTCCTAGGGTAAATTGTCTGAGGGTATTTTGTCCTAGGGTATTTTGGTTGGTTGGTTGGTTGGTTGGTTGGTTGGTTGGTTGGTTGGTTGGTTGGTTGGTTGGTTGGTTGGTTGGTTGGTTGGTTGGTTGGTTGGTTGGTTGGTTGGTTGGTTGGTTGGTTGGTTGGTTGGTTGGTTGGTTGGTTGGTTGGTTGGTTGGTTGGTTGGTTGGTATTTTGGGGCAATTGACACATTATATTTTTAATTTTATTATATCAATAGGAAACTTTTTATGCAACATGAAAATTATTGTACCCTGTCCCTTTAATAATAATAATATTAATACTGTACTGCATGTGTGCAAAATGTTTGCATGATATAGGTATAATTTTTATCATTCTACGAAATACCTAAGATGCTGTTATATATTATAATACATGGTAAATTGTCTGAGGGTATTCTGTCCAAGAGTATTTCGTCTAAGGGTATTTTGTCCAAGGGTATTTCGTCCAAGGGTATTTTGTCCATGGGTATTTTGTCTGAGGGTATTTTATCTGAGGGTGTTTTGTCCAAGGGTATTTTGTCCTAGGGTATTTTGTCCAAGGGTATTTTGTCCAAGGGTATTTTGTCCTAGGGTATTTTGTCCAAGGGTATTTTGTCCTAGGGTTAATTGTCCAAGGGTATTTTGTCCTAGGGTAAATTATCCAAGGGTATTTTGTCCTAGGGTAAATTGTCTGAGGGTATTTTGTCCTAGGGTAAATTGTCTGAGGGTATTTTGTCCTAGGGTATTTTGGTTGGTTGGTTGGTTGGTTGGTTGGTTGGTTGGTTGGTTGGTTGGTTGGTTGGTTGGTTGGTTGGTTGGTTGGTTGGTTGGTTGGTTGGTTGGTTGGTTGGTTGGTTGGTTGGTTGGTTGGTTGGTTGGTTGGTTGGTTGGTTGGTTGGTTGGTTGGTTGGTTGGTTGGTTGGTTGGTATTTTGGGGCAATTGACACATTATATTTTTAATTTTATTATATCAATAGGAAACTTTTTATGCAACATGAAAATTATTGTACCCTGTCCCTTTAATAATAATAATATTAATACTGTACTGCATGTGTGCAAAATGTTTGCATGATATAGGTATAATTTTTATCATTCTACGAAATACCTAAGATGCTGTTATATATTATAATACATGGTAAATTGTCTGAGGGTATTCTGTCCAAGAGTATTTCGTCTAAGGGTATTTTGTCCAAGGGTATTTCGTCCAAGGGTATTTTGTCCATGGGTATTTTGTCTGAGGGTATTTTATCTGAGGGTATTTTGTCCAAGGGTATTTTGTCCTAGGGTATTTTGTCCAAGGGTATTTTGTCCAAGGGTATTTTGTCCTAGGGTATTTTGTCCAAGGGTATTTTGTCCTAGGGTTAATTGTCCAAGGGTATTTTGTCCTAGGGTAAATTATCCAAGGGTATTTTGTCCTAGGGTAAATTGTCTGAGGGTATTTTGTCCTAGGGTATTTTGGTTGGTTGGTTGGTTGGTTGGTTGGTTGGTTGGTTGGTTGGTTGGTTGGTTGGTTGGTTGGTTGGTTGGTTGGTTGGTTGGTTGGTTGGTTGGTTGGTTGGTTGGTTGGTTGGTTGGTTGGTTGGTTGGTTGGTTGGTTGGTTGGTTGGTTGGTTGGTTGGTTGGTTGGTTGGTTGGTTGGTTGGTTGGTTGGTTGGTTGGTTGGTTGGTTGGTTGGTTGGTTGGTTGGTTGGTTGGTTGGTTGGTTGGTTGGTTGGTTGGTTGGTTGGTTGGTTGGTTGGTTGGTTGGTTGGTTGGTTGGTTGGTTGGTTGGTTGGTTGGTTGGTTGGTTGGTTGGTTGGTTGGTTGGTTGGTTGGTTGGTTGGTTGGTTGGTTGGTTGGTTGGTTGGTTGGTTGGTTGGTTGGTTGGTTGGTTGGTTGGTTGGTTGGTTGGTTGGTTGGTTGGTTGGTTGGTTGGTTGGTTGGTTGGTTGGTTGGTTGGTTGGTTGGTTGGTATTTTGGGGCAATTGACACATTATATTTTTAATTTTATTATATCAATAGGAAACTTTTTATGCAACATGAAAATTATTGTACCCTGTCCCTTTAATAATAATAATATTAATACTGTACTGCATGTGTGCAAAATGTTTGCATGATATAGGTATAATTTTTATCATTCTACGAAATACCTAAGATGCTGTTATATATTATAATACATGGTAAATTGTCTGAGGGTATTCTGTCCAAGAGTATTTCGTCTAAGGGTATTTTGTCCAAGGGTATTTCGTCCAAGGGTATTTTGTCCATGGGTATTTTGTCTGAGGGTATTTTATCTGAGGGTATTTGGCCAAGGGTATTTTGTCCTAGGGTATTTTGTCCAAGGGTATTTTGTCCAAGGGTATTTTGTCCTAGGGTATTTTGTCCAAGGGTATTTTGTCCTAGGGTTAATTGTCCAAGGGTATTTTGTCCTAGGGTAAATTATCCAAGGGTATTTTGTCCTAGGGTAAATTGTCTGAGGGTATTTTGTCCTAGGGTATTTTGGTTGGTTGGTTGGTTGGTTGGTTGGTTGGTTGGTTGGTTGGTTGGTTGGTTGGTTGGTTGGTTGGTTGGTTGGTTGGTTGGTTGGTTGGTTGGTTGGTTGGTTGGTTGGTTGGTTGGTTGGTTGGTTGGTTGGTTGGTTGGTTGGTTGGTTGGTTGGTTGGTTGGTTGGTTGGTTGGTTGGTTGGTTGGTTGGTTGGTTGGTTGGTTGGTTGGTTGGTTGGTTGGTTGGTTGGTTGGTTGGTTGGTTGGTTGGTTGGTTGGTTGGTTGGTTGGTATTTTGGGGCAATTGACACATTATATTTTTAATTTTATTATATCAATAGGAAACTTTTTATGCAACATGAAAATTATTGTACCCTGTCCCTTTAATAATAATAATATTAATACTGTACTGCATGTGTGCAAAATGTTTGCATGATATAGGTATAATTTTTATCATTCTACGAAATACCTAAGATGCTGTTATATATTATAATACATGGTAAATTGTCTGAGGGTATTCTGTCCAAGAGTATTTCGTCTAAGGGTATTTTGTCCAAGGGTATTTCGTCCAAGGGTATTTTGTCCATGGGTATTTTGTCTGAGGGTATTTTATCTGAGGGTATTTTGTCCAAGGGTATTTTGTCCTAGGGTATTTTGTCCAAGGGTATTTTGTCCAAGGGTATTTTGTCCTAGGGTATTTTGTCCAAGGGTATTTTGTCCTAGGGTTAATTGTCCAAGGGTATTTTGTCCTAGGGTAAATTATCCAAGGGTATTTTGTCCTAGGGTAAATTGTCTGAGGGTATTTTGTCCTAGGGTATTTTGTCCAAGGGTATTTTGTCCAAGGGTATTTTGTCCTAGGGTATTTTGTCCAAGGGTATTTTGTCCTAGGGTTAATTGTCCAAGGGTATTTTGTCCTAGGGTAAATTATCCAAGGGTATTTTGTCCTAGGGTAAATTGTCTGAGGGTATTTTGTCCTAGGGTATTTTGGTTGGTTGGTTGGTTGGTTGGTTGGTTGGTTGGTTGGTTGGTTGGTTGGTTGGTTGGTTGGTTGGTTGGTTGGTTGGTTGGTTGGTTGGTTGGTTGGTTGGTTGGTTGGTTGGTTGGTTGGTTGGTTGGTTGGTTGGTTGGTTGGTTGGTTGGTTGGTTGGTTGGTATTTTGGGGCAATTGACACATTATATTTTTAATTTTATTATATCAATAGGAAACTTTTTATGCAACATGAAAATTATTGTACCCTGTCCCTTTAATAATAATAATATTAATACTGTACTGCATGTGTGCAAAATGTTTGCATGATATAGGTATAATTTTTATCATTCTACGAAATACCTAAGATGCTGTTATATATTATAATACATGGTAAATTGTCTGAGGGTATTCTGTCCAAGAGTATTTCGTCTAAGGGTATTTTGTCCAAGGGTATTTCGTCCAAGGGTATTTTGTCCATGGGTATTTTGTCTGAGGGTATTTTATCTGAGGGTATTTTGTCCAAGGGTATTTTGTCCTAGGGTATTTTGTCCAAGGGTATTTTGTCCAAGGGTATTTTGTCCTAGGGTATTTTGTCCAAGGGTATTTTGTCCTAGGGTTAATTGTCCAAGGGTATTTTGTCCTAGGGTAAATTATCCAAGGGTATTTTGTCCTAGGGTAAATTGTCTGAGGGTATTTTGTCCTAGGGTATTGGTTGGTTGGTTGGTTGGTTGGTTGGTTGGTTGGTTGGTTGGTTGGTTGGTTGGTTGGTTGGTTGGTTGGTTGGTTGGTTGGTTGGTTGGTTGGTTGGTTGGTTGGTTGGTTGGTTGGTTGGTTGGTTGGTTGGTTGGTTGGTTGGTTGGTTGGTTGGTTGGTTGGTTGGTTGGTTGGTTGGTTGGTTGGTTGGTTGGTTGGTTGGTATTTTGGGGCAATTGACACATTATATTTTTAATTTTATTATATCAATAGGAAACTTTTTATGCAACATGAAAATTATTGTACCCTGTCCCTTTAATAATAATAATATTAATACTGTACTGCATGTGTGCAAAATGTTTGCATGATATAGGTATAATTTTTATCATTCTACGAAATACCTAAGATGCTGTTATATATTATAATACATGGTAAATTGTCTGAGGGTATTCTGTCCAAGAGTATTTCGTCTAAGGGTATTTTGTCCAAGGGTATTTCGTCCAAGGGTATTTTGTCCATGGGTATTTTGTCTGAGGGTATTTTATCTGAGGGTATTTTGTCCAAGGGTATTTTGTCCTAGGGTATTTTGTCCAAGGGTATTTTGTCCAAGGGTATTTTGTCCAAGGGTATTTTGTCCTAGGGTTAATTGTCCAAGGGTATTTTGTCCTAGGGTAAATTATCCAAGGGTATTTTGTCCTAGGGTAAATTGTCTGAGGGTATTTTGTCCTAGGGTATTTTGGTTGGTTGGTTGGTTGGTTGGTTGGTTGGTTGGTTGGTTGGTTGGTTGGTTGGTTGGTTGGTTGGTTGGTTGGTTGGTTGGTTGGTTGGTTGGTTGGTTGGTTGGTTGGTTGGTTGGTTGGTTGGTTGGTTGGTTGGTTGGTTGGTTGGTTGGTTGGTTGGTTGGTTGGTTGGTTGGTTGGTTGGTTGGTTGGTTGGTTGGTATTTTGGGGCAATTGACACATTATATTTTTAATTTTATTATATCAATAGGAAACTTTTTATGCAACATGAAAATTATTGTACCCTGTCCCTTTAATAATAATAATATTAATACTGTACTGCATGTGTGCAAAATGTTTGCATGATATAGGTATAATTTTTATCATTCTACGAAATACCTAAGATGCTGTTATATATTATAATACATGGTAAATTGTCTGAGGGTATTCTGTCCAAGAGTATTTCGTCTAAGGGTATTTTGTCCAAGGGTATTTCGTCCAAGGGTATTTTGTCCATGGGTATTTTGTCTGAGGGTATTTTATCTGAGGGTATTTTGTCCAAGGGTATTTTGTCCTAGGGTATTTTGTCCAAGGGTATTTTGTCCAAGGGTATTTTGTCCTAGGGTATTTTGTCCAAGGGTATTTTGTCCTAGGGTTAATTGTCCAAGGGTATTTTGTCCTAGGGTAAATTATCCAAGGGTATTTTGTCCTAGGGTAAATTGTCTGAGGGTATTTTGTCCTAGGGTATTTTGGTTGGTTGGTTGGTTGGTTGGTTGGTTGGTTGGTTGGTTGGTTGGTTGGTTGGTTGGTTGGTTGGTTGGTTGGTTGGTTGGTTGGTTGGTTGGTTGGTTGGTTGGTTGGTTGGTTGGTTGGTTGGTTGGTTGGTATTTTGGGGCAATTGACACATTATATTTTTAATTTTATTATATCAATAGGAAACTTTTTATGCAACATGAAAATTATTGTACCCTGTCCCTTTAATAATAATAATATTAATACTGTACTGCATGTGTGCAAAATGTTTGCATGATATAGGTATAATTTTTATCATTCTACGAAATACCTAAGATGCTGTTATATATTATAATACATGGTAAATTGTCTGAGGGTATTCTGTCCAAGAGTATTTCGTCTAAGGGTATTTTGTCCAAGGGTATTTCGTCCAAGGGTATTTTGTCCATGGGTATTTTGTCTGAGGGTATTTTATCTGAGGGTATTTTGTCCAAGGGTATTTTGTCCTAGGGTATTTTGTCCAAGGGTATTTTGTCCAAGGGTATTTTGTCCTAGGGTTAATTGTCCAAGGGTATTTTGTCCTAGGGTAAATTATCCAAGGGTATTTTGTCCTAGGGTAAATTGTCTGAGGGTATTTTGTCCTAGGGTATTTTGGTTGGTTGGTTGGTTGGTTGGTTGGTTGGTTGGTTGGTTGGTTGGTTGGTTGGTTGGTTGGTTGGTTGGTTGGTTGGTTGGTTGGTTGGTTGGTTGGTTGGTTGGTTGGTTGGTTGGTTGGTTGGTTGGTTGGTTGGTTGGTTGGTTGGTTGGTTGGTTGGTTGGTTGGTTGGTTGGTTGGTTGGTTGGTTGGTTGGTTGGTTGGTTGGTTGGTTGGTTGGTTGGTTGGTTGGTTGGTTGGTTGGTTGGTTGGTTGGTTGGTTGGTTGGTTGGTTGGTTGGTTGGTTGGTTGGTTGGTTGGTTGGTTGGTTGGTTGGTTGGTTGGTTGGTTGGTTGGTTGGTTGGTTGGTTGGTTGGTTGGTTGGTTGGTTGGTTGGTTGGTTGGTTGGTTGGTTGGTTGGTTGGTTGGTTGGTTGGTTGGTTGGTTGGTTGGTTGGTTGGTTGGTTGGTTGGTTGGTTGGTATTTTGGGGCAATTGACACATTATATTTTTAATTTTATTATATCAATAGGAAACTTTTTATGCAACATGAAAATTATTGTACCCTGTCCCTTTAATAATAATAATATTAATACTGTACTGCATGTGTGCAAAATGTTTGCATGATATAGGTATAATTTTTATCATTCTACGAAATACCTAAGATGCTGTTATATATTATAATACATGGTAAATTGTCTGAGGGTATTCTGTCCAAGAGTATTTCGTCTAAGGGTATTTTGTCCAAGGGTATTTCGTCCAAGGGTATTTTGTCCATGGGTATTTTGTCTGAGGGTATTTTATCTGAGGGTATTTTGTCCAAGGGTATTTTGTCCTAGGGTATTTTGTCCAAGGGTATTTTGTCCAAGGGTATTTTGTCCTAGGGTATTTTGTCCAAGGGTATTTTGTCCTAGGGTTAATTGTCCAAGGGTATTTTGTCCTAGGGTAAATTATCCAAGGGTATTTTGTCCTAGGGTAAATTGTCTGAGGGTATTTTGTCCTAGGGTATTTTGGTTGGTTGGTTGGTTGGTTGGTTGGTTGGTTGGTTGGTTGGTTGGTTGGTTGGTTGGTTGGTTGGTTGGTTGGTTGGTTGGTTGGTTGGTTGGTTGGTTGGTTGGTTGGTTGGTTGGTTGGTTGGTTGGTTGGTTGGTTGGTTGGTTGGTTGGTTGGTTGGTTGGTTGGTTGGTTGGTATTTTGGGGCAATTGACACATTATATTTTTAATTTTATTATATCAATAGGAAACTTTTTATGCAACATGAAAATTATTGTACCCTGTCCCTTTAATAATAATAATATTAATACTGTACTGCATGTGTGCAAAATGTTTGCATGATATAGGTATAATTTTTATCATTCTACGAAATACCTAAGATGCTGTTATATATTATAATACATGGTAAATTGTCTGAGGGTATTCTGTCCAAGAGTATTTCGTCTAAGGGTATTTTGTCCAAGGGTATTTCGTCCAAGGGTAATTTGTCCATGGGTATTTTGTCTGAGGGTATTTTATCTGAGGGTATTTTGTCCAAGGGTATTTTGTCCTAGGGTATTTTGTCCAAGGGTATTTTGTCCAAGGGTATTTTGTCCTAGGGTATTTTGTCCAAGGGTATTTTGTCCTAGGGTTAATTGTCCAAGGGTATTTTGTCCTAGGGTAAATTATCCAAGGGTATTTTGTCCTAGGGTAAATTGTCTGAGGGTATTTTGTCCTAGGGTAAATTGTCTGAGGGTATTTTGTCCTAGGGTAAATTGTCTGAGGGTATTTTGTCCTAGGGTATTTTGGTTGGTTGGTTGGTTGGTTGGTTGGTTGGTTGGTTGGTTGGTTGGTTGGTTGGTTGGTTGGTTGGTTGGTTGGTTGGTTGGTTGGTTGGTTGGTTGGTTGGTTGGTTGGTTGGTTGGTTGGTTGGTTGGTTGGTTGGTTGGTTGGTTGGTTGGTTGGTTGGTTGGTTGGTTGGTTGGTTGGTTGGTTGGTTGGTTGGTTGGTTGGTTGGTTGGTTGGTTGGTTGGTTGGTTGGTTGGTTGGTTGGTATTTTGGGGCAATTGACACATTATATTTTTAATTTTATTATATCAATAGGAAACTTTTTATGCAACATGAAAATTATTGTACCCTGTCCCTTTAATAATAAAAATATTAATACTGTACTGCATGTGTGCAAAATGTTTGCATGATATAGGTATAATTTTTATCATTCTACGAAATACCTAAGATGCTGTTATATATTATAATACATGGTAAATTGTCTGAGGGTATTCTGTCCAAGAGTATTTCGTCTAAGGGTATTTTGTCCAAGGGTATTTCGTCCAAGGGTATTTTGTCCATGGGTATTTTGTCTGAGGGTATTTTATCTGAGGGTATTTTGTCCAAGGGTATTTTGTCCTAGGGTATTTTGTCCAAGGGTATTTTGTCCAAGGGTATTTTGTCCAAGGGTATTTTGTCCTAGGGTTAATTGTCCAAGGGTATTTTGTCCTAGGGTAAATTATCCAAGGGTATTTTGTCCTAGGGTAAATTGTCTGAGGGTATTTTGTCCTAGGGTATTTTGGTTGGTTGGTTGGTTGGTTGGTTGGTTGGTTGGTTGGTTGGTTGGTTGGTTGGTTGGTTGGTTGGTTGGTTGGTTGGTTGGTTGGTTGGTTGGTTGGTTGGTTGGTTGGTTGGTTGGTTGGTTGGTTGGTTGGTTGGTTGGTTGGTTGGTTGGTTGGTTGGTTGGTTGGTTGGTTGGTTGGTTGGTTGGTATTTTGGGGCAATTGACACATTATATTTTTAATTTTATTATATCAATAGGAAACTTTTTATGCAACATGAAAATTATTGTACCCTGTCCCTTTAATAATAATAATATTAATACTGTACTGCATGTGTGCAAAATGTTTGCATGATATAGGTATAATTTTTATCATTCTACGAAATACCTAAGATGCTGTTATATATTATAATACATGGTAAATTGTCTGAGGGTATTCTGTCCAAGAGTATTTCGTCTAAGGGTATTTTGTCCAAGGGTATTTCGTCCAAGGGTATTTTGTCCATGGGTATTTTGTCTGAGGGTATTTTATCTGAGGGTATTTTGTCCAAGGGTATTTTGTCCTAGGGTATTTTGTCCAAGGGTATTTTGTCCAAGGGTATTTTGTCCTAGGGTATTTTGTCCAAGGGTATTTTGTCCTAGGGTTAATTGTCCAAGGGTATTTTGTCCTAGGGTAAATTATCCAAGGGTATTTTGTCCTAGGGTAAATTGTCTGAGGGTATTTTGTCCTAGGGTATTTTGGTTGGTTGGTTGGTTGGTTGGTTGGTTGGTTGGTTGGTTGGTTGGTTGGTTGGTTGGTTGGTTGGTTGGTTGGTTGGTTGGTTGGTTGGTTGGTTGGTTGGTTGGTTGGTTGGTTGGTTGGTTGGTTGGTTGGTTGGTTGGTTGGTATTTTGGGGCAATTGACACATTAAATTTTTAATTTTATTATATCAATAGGAAACTTTTTATGCAACATGAAAATTATTGTACCCTGTCCCTTTAATAATAATAATATTAATACTGTACTGCATGTGTGCAAAATGTTTGCATGATATAGGTATAATTTTTATCATTCTACGAAATACCTAAGATGCTGTTATATATTATAATACATGGTAAATTGTCTGAGGGTATTCTGTCCAAGAGTATTTCGTCTAAGGGTATTTTGTCCAAGGGTATTTCGTCCAAGGGTATTTTGTCCATGGGTATTTTGTCTGAGGGTATTTTATCTGAGGGTATTTTGTCCAAGGGTATTTTGTCCTAGGGTATTTTGTCCAAGGGTATTTTGTCCAAGGGTATTTTGTCCAAGGGTATCTTGTCCTAGGGTTAATTGTCCAAGGGTATTTTGTCCTAGGGTAAATTATCCAAGGGTATTTTGTCCTAGGGTAAATTGTCTGAGGGTATTTTGTCCTAGGGTATTTTGGTTGGTTGGTTGGTTGGTTGGTTGGTTGGTTGGTTGGTTGGTTGGTTGGTTGGTTGGTTGGTTGGTTGGTTGGTTGGTTGGTTGGTTGGTTGGTTGGTTGGTTGGTTGGTTGGTTGGTTGGTTGGTTGGTTGGTTGGTTGGTTGGTTGGTTGGTTGGTTGGTTGGTTGGTTGGTTGGTTGGTTGGTTGGTTGGTTGGTTGGTTGGTTGGTTGGTTGGTTGGTTGGTTGGTTGGTTGGTTGGTTGGTTGGTTGGTTGGTTGGTTGGTTGGTTGGTTGGTTGGTTGGTTGGTTGGTTGGTTGGTTGGTTGGTTGGTTGGTTGGTTGGTTGGTTGGTTGGTTGGTTGGTTGGTTGGTTGGTTGGTTGGTTGGTTGGTTGGTTGGTTGGTTGGTTGGTTGGTTGGTTGGTTGGTTGGTTGGTTGGTTGGTTGGTTGGTTGGTTGGTTGGTTGGTTGGTTGGTTGGTATTTTGGGGCAATTGACACATTATATTTTTAATTTTATTATATCAATAGGAAACTTTTTATGCAACATGAAAATTATTGTACCCTGTCCCTTTAATAATAATAATATTAATACTGTACTGCATGTGTGCAAAATGTTTGCATGATATAGGTATAATTTTTATCATTCTACGAAATACCTAAGATGCTGTTATATATTATAATACATGGTAAATTGTCTGAGGGTATTCTGTCCAAGAGTATTTCGTCTAAGGGTATTTTGTCCAAGGGTATTTCGTCCAAGGGTATTTTGTCCATGGGTATTTTGTCTGAGGGTATTTTATCTGAGGGTATTTTGTCCAAGGGTATTTTGTCCTAGGGTATTTTGTCCAAGGGTATTTTGTCCAAGGGTATTTTGTCCAAGGGTATTTTGTCCTAGGGTTAATTGTCCAAGGGTATTTTGTCCTAGGGTAAATTATCCAAGGGTATTTTGTCCTAGGGTAAATTGTCTGAGGGTATTTTGTCCTAGGGTATTTTGGTTGGTTGGTTGGTTGGTTGGTTGGTTGGTTGGTTGGTTGGTTGGTTGGTTGGTTGGTTGGTTGGTTGGTTGGTTGGTTGGTTGGTTGGTTGGTTGGTTGGTTGGTTGGTTGGTTGGTTGGTTGGTTGGTTGGTTGGTTGGTTGGTTGGTTGGTTGGTTGGTTGGTTGGTTGGTTGGTTGGTTGGTTGGTTGGTATTTTGGGGCAATTGACACATTATATTTTTAATTTTATTATATCAATAGGAAACTTTTTATGCAACATGAAAATTATTGTACCCTGTCCCTTTAATAATAATAATATTAATACTGTACTGCATGTGTGCAAAATGTTTGCATGATATAGGTATAATTTTTATCATTCTACGAAATACCTAAGATGCTGTTATATATTATAATACATGGTAAATTGTCTGAGGGTATTCTGTCCAAGAGTATTTCGTCTAAGGGTATTTTGTCCAAGGGTATTTCGTCCAAGGGTATTTTGTCCATGGGTATTTTGTCTGAGGGTATTTTATCTGAGGGTATTTTGTCCAAGGGTATTTTGTCCTAGGGTATTTTGTCCAAGGGTATTTTGTCCAAGGGTATTTTGTCCAAGGGTATTTTGTCCTAGGGTTAATTGTCCAAGGGTATTTTGTCCTAGGGTAAATTATCCAAGGGTATTTTGTCCTAGGGTAAATTGTCTGAGGGTATTTTGTCCTAGGGTATTTTGGTTGGTTGGTTGGTTGGTTGGTTGGTTGGTTGGTTGGTTGGTTGGTTGGTTGGTTGGTTGGTTGGTTGGTTGGTTGGTTGGTTGGTTGGTTGGTTGGTTGGTTGGTTGGTTGGTTGGTTGGTTGGTTGGTTGGTTGGTTGGTTGGTTGGTTGGTTGGTTGGTTGGTTGGTTGGTTGGTTGGTTGGTTGGTTGGTTGGTTGGTATTTTGGGGCAATTGACACATTATATTTTTAATTTTATTATATCAATAGGAAACTTTTTATGCAACATGAAAATTATTGTACCCTGTCCCTTTAATAATAATAATATTAATACTGTACTGCATGTGTGCAAAATGTTTGCATGATATAGGTATAATTTTTATCATTCTACGAAATACCTAAGATGCTGTTATATATTATAATACATGGTAAATTGTCTGAGGGTATTCTGTCCAAGAGTATTTCGTCTAAGGGTATTTTGTCCAAGGGTATTTCGTCCAAGGGTATTTTGTCCATGGGTATTTTGTCTGAGGGTATTTTATCTGAGGGTATTTTGTCCAAGGGTATTTTGTCCTAGGGTATTTTGTCCAAGGGTATTTTGTCCAAGGGTATTTTGTCCAAGGGTATTTTGTCCTAGGGTTAATTGTCCAAGGGTATTTTGTCCTAGGGTAAATTATCCAAGGGTATTTTGTCCTAGGGTAAATTGTCTGAGGGTATTTTGTCCTAGGGTATTTTGGTTGGTTGGTTGGTTGGTTGGTTGGTTGGTTGGTTGGTTGGTTGGTTGGTTGGTTGGTTGGTTGGTTGGTTGGTTGGTTGGTTGGTTGGTTGGTTGGTTGGTTGGTTGGTTGGTTGGTTGGTTGGTTGGTTGGTTGGTTGGTTGGTTGGTTGGTTGGTTGGTTGGTTGGTTGGTATTTTGGGGCAATTGACACATTATATTTTTAATTTTATTATATCAATAGGAAACTTTTTATGCAACATGAAAATTATTGTACCCTGTCCCTTTAATAATAATAATATTAATACTGTACTGCATGTGTGCAAAATGTTTGCATGATATAGGTATAATTTTTATCATTCTACGAAATACCTAAGATGCTGTTATATATTATAATACATGGTAAATTGTCTGAGGGTATTCTGTCCAAGAGTATTTCGTCTAAGGGTATTTTGTCCAAGGGTATTTCGTCCAAGGGTATTTTGTCCATGGGTATTTTGTCTGAGGGTATTTTATCTGAGGGTATTTTGTCCAAGGGTATTTTGTCCTAGGGTATTTTGTCCAAGGGTATTTTGTCCAAGGGTATTTTGTCCTAGGGTATTTTGTCCAAGGGTATTTTGTCCTAGGGTTAATTGTCCAAGGGTATTTTGTCCTAGGGTAAATTATCCAAGGGTATTTTGTCCTAGGGTAAATTGTCTGAGGGTATTTTGTCCTAGGGTATTTTGGTTGGTTGGTTGGTTGGTTGGTTGGTTGGTTGGTTGGTTGGTTGGTTGGTTGGTTGGTTGGTTGGTTGGTTGGTTGGTTGGTTGGTTGGTTGGTTGGTTGGTTGGTTGGTTGGTTGGTTGGTTGGTTGGTTGGTTGGTTGGTTGGTTGGTTGGTTGGTTGGTTGGTTGGTTGGTTGGTTGGTATTTTGGGGCAATTGACACATTAAATTTTTAATTTTATTATATCAATAGGAAACTTTTTATGCAACATGAAAATTATTGTACCCTGTCCCTTTAATAATAATAATATTAATACTGTACTGCATGTGTGCAAAATGTTTGCATGATATAGGTATAATTTTTATCATTCTACGAAATACCTAAGATGCTGTTATATATTATAATACATGGTAAATTGTCTGAGGGTATTCTGTCCAAGAGTATTTCGTCTAAGGGTATTTTGTCCAAGGGTATTTCGTCCAAGGGTATTTTGTCCATGGGTATTTTGTCTGAGGGTATTTTATCTGAGGGTATTTTGTCCAAGGGTATTTTGTCCTAGGGTATTTTGTCCAAGGGTATTTTGTCCAAGGGTATTTTGTCCAAGGGTATTTTGTCCTAGGGTTAATTGTCCAAGGGTATTTTGTCCTAGGGTAAATTATCCAAGGGTATTTTGTCCTAGGGTAAATTGTCTGAGGGTATTTTGTCCTAGGGTATTTTGGTTGGTTGGTTGGTTGGTTGGTTGGTTGGTTGGTTGGTTGGTTGGTTGGTTGGTTGGTTGGTTGGTTGGTTGGTTGGTTGGTTGGTTGGTTGGTTGGTTGGTTGGTTGGTTGGTTGGTTGGTTGGTTGGTTGGTTGGTTGGTTGGTTGGTTGGTTGGTTGGTTGGTTGGTTGGTTGGTTGGTTGGTTGGTTGGTTGGTTGGTTGGTTGGTTGGTTGGTTGGTTGGTTGGTTGGTTGGTTGGTTGGTTGGTTGGTTGGTTGGTTGGTTGGTTGGTTGGTTGGTTGGTTGGTTGGTTGGTTGGTTGGTTGGTTGGTTGGTTGGTTGGTTGGTTGGTTGGTTGGTTGGTTGGTTGGTTGGTTGGTTGGTTGGTTGGTTGGTTGGTTGGTTGGTTGGTTGGTTGGTTGGTTGGTTGGTTGGTTGGTTGGTTGGTTGGTTGGTTGGTTGGTTGGTTGGTATTTTGGGGCAATTGACACATTATATTTTTAATTTTATTATATCAATAGGAAACTTTTTATGCAACATGAAAATTATTGTACCCTGTCCCTTTAATAATAATAATATTAATACTGTACTGCATGTGTGCAAAATGTTTGCATGATATAGGTATAATTTTTATCATTCTACGAAATACCTAAGATGCTGTTATATATTATAATACATGGTAAATTGTCTGAGGGTATTCTGTCCAAGAGTATTTCGTCTAAGGGTATTTTGTCCAAGGGTATTTCGTCCAAGGGTATTTTGTCCATGGGTATTTTGTCTGAGGGTATTTTATCTGAGGGTATTTTGTCCAAAGGTATTTTGTCCTAGGGTATTTTGTCCAAGGGTATTTTGTCCAAGGGTATTTTGTCCAAGGGTATTTTGTCCTAGGGTTAATTGTCCAAGGGTATTTTGTCCTAGGGTAAATTATCCAAGGGTATTTTGTCCTAGGGTAAATTGTCTGAGGGTATTTTGTCCTAGGGTATTTTGGTTGGTTGGTTGGTTGGTTGGTTGGTTGGTTGGTTGGTTGGTTGGTTGGTTGGTTGGTTGGTTGGTTGGTTGGTTGGTTGGTTGGTTGGTTGGTTGGTTGGTTGGTTGGTTGGTTGGTTGGTTGGTTGGTTGGTTGGTTGGTTGGTTGGTTGGTTGGTTGGTTGGTTGGTTGGTATTTTGGGGCAATTGACACATTATATTTTTAATTTTATTATATCAATAGGAAACTTTTTATGCAACATGAAAATTATTGTACCCTGTCCCTTTAATAATAATAATATTAATACTGTACTGCATGTGTGCAAAATGTTTGCATGATATAGGTATAATTTTTATCATTCTACGAAATACCTAAGATGCTGTTATATATTATAATACATGGTAAATTGTCTGAGGGTATTCTGTCCAAGAGTATTTCGTCTAAGGGTATTTTGTCCAAGGGTATTTCGTCCAAGGGTATTTTGTCCATGGGTATTTTGTCTGAGGGTATTTTATCTGAGGGTATTTTGTCCAAGGGTATTTTGTCCTAGGGTATTTTGTCCAAGGGTATTTTGTCCAAGGGTATTTTGTCCTAGGGTATTTTGTCCAAGGGTATTTTGTCCTAGGGTTAATTGTCCAAGGGTATTTTGTCCTAGGGTAAATTATCCAAGGGTATTTTGTCCTAGGGTATATTGTCTGAGGGTATTTTGTCCTAGGGTATTTTGGTTGGTTGGTTGGTTGGTTGGTTGGTTGGTTGGTTGGTTGGTTGGTTGGTTGGTTGGTTGGTTGGTTGGTTGGTTGGTTGGTTGGTTGGTTGGTTGGTTGGTTGGTTGGTTGGTTGGTTGGTTGGTTGGTATTTTGGGGCAATTGACACATTATATTTTTAATTTTATTATATCAATAGGAAACTTTTTATGCAACATGAAAATTATTGTACCCTGTCCCTTTAATAATAATAATATTAATACTGTACTGCATGTGTGCAAAATGTTTGCATGATATAGGTATAATTTTTATCATTCTACGAAATACCTAAGATGCTGTTATATATTATAATACATGGTAAATTGTCTGAGGGTATTCTGTCCAAGAGTATTTCGTCTAAGGGTATTTTGTCCAAGGGTATTTCGTCCAAGGGTATTTTGTCCATGGGTATTTTGTCTGAGGGTATTTAATCTGAGGGTATTTTGTCCAAGGGTAATTTGTCCTAGGGTATTTTGTCCAAGGGTATTTTGTCCAAGGGTATTTTGTCCAAGGGTATTTTGTCCTAGGGTTAATTGTCCAAGGGTATTTTGTCCTAGGGTAAATTATCCAAGGGTATTTTGTCCTAGGGTAAATTGTCTGAGGGTATTTTGTCCTAGGGTATTTTGGTTGGTTGGTTGGTTGGTTGGTTGGTTGGTTGGTTGGTTGGTTGGTTGGTTGGTTGGTTGGTTGGTTGGTTGGTTGGTTGGTTGGTTGGTTGGTTGGTTGGTTGGTTGGTTGGTTGGTTGGTTGGTTGGTTGGTTGGTTGGTTGGTTGGTTGGTTGGTTGGTTGGTTGGTTGGTTGGTTGGTTGGTTGGTTGGTTGGTTGGTTGGTTGGTTGGTTGGTTGGTTGGTTGGTTGGTTGGTTGGTTGGTTGGTTGGTTGGTTGGTTGGTTGGTTGGTTGGTTGGTTGGTTGGTTGGTTGGTTGGTTGGTTGGTTGGTTGGTTGGTTGGTTGGTTGGTTGGTTGGTTGGTTGGTTGGTTGGTTGGTTGGTTGGTTGGTTGGTTGGTTGGTTGGTTGGTATTTTGGGGCAATTGACACATTATATTTTTAATTTTATTATATCAATAGGAAACTTTTTATGCAACATGAAAATTATTGTACCCTGTCCCTTTAATAATAATAATATTAATACTGTACTGCATGTGTGCAAAATGTTTGCATGATATAGGTATAATTTTTATCATTCTACGAAATACCTAAGATGCTGTTATATATTATAATACATGGTAAATTGTCTGAGGGTATTCTGTCCAAGAGTATTTCGTCTAAGGGTATTTTGTCCAAGGGTATTTCGTCCAAGGGTATTTTGTCCATGGGTATTTTGTCTGAGGGTATTTTATCTGAGGGTATTTTGTCCAAGGGTATTTTGTCCTAGGGTATTTTGTCCAAGGGTATTTTGTCCAAGGGTATTTTGTCCTAGGGTATTTTGTCCAAGGGTATTTTGTCCTAGGGTTAATTGTCCAAGGGTATTTTGTCCTAGGGTAAATTATCCAAGGGTATTTTGTCCTAGGGTAAATTGTCTGAGGGTATTTTGTCCTAGGGTATTTTGGTTGGTTGGTTGGTTGGTTGGTTGGTTGGTTGGTTGGTTGGTTGGTTGGTTGGTTGGTTGGTTGGTTGGATGGTTGGTTGGTTGGTTGGTTGGTTGGTTGGTTGGTTGGTTGGTTGGTTGGTTGGTTGGTTGGTTGGTTGGTTGGTTGGTTGGTTGGTTGGTTGGTTGGTTGGTTGGTTGGTTGGTTGGTTGGTTGGTTGGTTGGTTGGTTGGTTGGTTGGTTGGTTGGTTGGTTGGTTGGTTGGTTGGTTGGTTGGTATTTTGGGGCAATTGACACATTATATTTTTAATTTTATTATATCAATAGGAAACTTTTTATGCAACATGAAAATTATTGTACCCTGTCCCTTTAATAATAATAATATTAATACTGTACTGCATGTGTGCAAAATGTTTGCATGATATAGGTATAATTTTTATCATTCTACGAAATACCTAAGATGCTGTTATATATTATAATACATGGTAAATTGTCTGAGGGTATTCTGTCCAAGAGTATTTCGTCTAAGGGTATTTTGTCCAAGGGTATTTCGTCCAAGGGTATTTTGTCCATGGGTATTTTGTCTGAGGGTATTTTATCTGAGGGTATTTTGTCCAAGGGTATTTTGTCCTAGGGTATTTTGTCCAAGGGTATTTTGTCCAAGGGTATTTTGTCCAAGGGTATTTTGTCCTAGGGTTAATTGTCCAAGGGTATTTTGTCCTAGGGTAAATTATCCAAGGGTATTTTGTCCTAGGGTAAATTGTCTGAGGGTATTTTGTCCTAGGGTATTTTGGTTGGTTGGTTGGTTGGTTGGTTGGTTGGTTGGTTGGTTGGTTGGTTGGTTGGTTGGTTGGTTGGTTGGTTGGTTGGTTGGTTGGTTGGTTGGTTGGTTGGTTGGTTGGTTGGTTGGTTGGTTGGTTGGTTGGTTGGTTGGTATTTTGGGGCAATTGACACATTATATTTTTAATTTTATTATATCAATAGGAAACTTTTTATGCAACATGAAAATTATTGTACCCTGTCCCTTTAATAATAATAATATTAATACTGTACTGCATGTGTGCAAAATGTTTGCATGATATAGGTATAATTTTTATCATTCTACGAAATACCTAAGATGCTGTTATATATTATAATACATGGTAAATTGTCTGAGGGTATTCTGTCCAAGAGTATTTCGTCTAAGGGTATTTTGTCCAAGGGTATTTCGTCCAAGGGTATTTTGTCCATGGGTATTTTGTCTGAGGGTATTTTATCTGAGGGTATTTTGTCCAAGGGTATTTTGTCCTAGGGTATTTTGTCCAAGGGTATTTTGTCCAAGGGTATTTTGTCCTAGGGTATTTTGTCCAAGGGTATTTTGTCCTAGGGTTAATTGTCCAAGGGTATTTTGTCCTAGGGTAAATTATCCAAGGGTATTTTGTCCTAGGGTATATTGTCTGAGGGTATTTTGTCCTAGGGTATTTTGGTTGGTTGGTTGGTTGGTTGGTTGGTTGGTTGGTTGGTTGGTTGGTTGGTTGGTTGGTTGGTTGGTTGGTTGGTTGGTTGGTTGGTTGGTTGGTTGGTTGGTTGGTATTTTGGGGCAATTGACACATTATATTTTTAATTTTATTATATCAATAGGAAACTTTTTATGCAACATGAAAATTATTGTACCCTGTCCCTTTAATAATAATAATATTAATACTGTACTGCATGTGTGCAAAATGTTTGCATGATATAGGTATAATTTTTATCATTCTACGAAATACCTAAGATGCTGTTATATATTATAATACATGGTAAATTGTCTGAGGGTATTCTGTCCAAGAGTATTTCGTCTAAGGGTATTTTGTCCAAGGGTATTTCGTCCAAGGGTATTTTGTCCATGGGTATTTTGTCTGAGGGTATTTTATCTGAGGGTATTTTGTCCAAGGGTATTTTGTCCTAGGGTATTTTGTCCAAGGGTATTTTGTCCAAGGGTATTTTGTCCAAGGGTATTTTGTCCTAGGGTTAATTGTCCAAGGGTATTTTGTCCTAGGGTAAATTATCCAAGGGTATTTTGTCCTAGGGTAAATTGTCTGAGGGTATTTTGTCCTAGGGTATTTTGGTTGGTTGGTTGGTTGGTTGGTTGGTTGGTTGGTTGGTTGGTTGGTTGGTTGGTTGGTTGGTTGGTTGGTTGGTTGGTTGGTTGGTTGGTTGGTTGGTTGGTTGGTTGGTTGGTTGGTTGGTTGGTTGGTTGGTTGGTTGGTTGGTTGGTTGGTTGGTTGGTTGGTTGGTTGGTTGGTTGGTTGGTTGGTTGGTTGGTTGGTTGGTTGGTTGGTTGGTTGGTTGGTTGGTTGGTTGGTTGGTTGGTTGGTTGGTTGGTTGGTTGGTTGGTTGGTTGGTTGGTTGGTTGGTTGGTTGGTTGGTTGGTTGGTTGGTTGGTTGGTTGGTTGGTTGGTTGGTTGGTTGGTTGGTTGGTTGGTTGGTTGGTTGGTATTTTGGGGCAATTGACACATTATATTTTTAATTTTATTATATCAATAGGAAACTTTTTATGCAACATGAAAATTATTGTACCCTGTCCCTTTAATAATAATAATATTAATACTGTACTGCATGTGTGCAAAATGTTTGCATGATATAGGTATAATTTTTATCATTCTACGAAATACCTAAGATGCTGTTATATATTATAATACATGGTAAATTGTCTGAGGGTATTCTGTCCAAGAGTATTTCGTCTAAGGGTATTTTGTCCAAGGGTATTTCGTCCAAGGGTATTTTGTCCATGGGTATTTTGTCTGAGGGTATTTTATCTGAGGGTATTTTGTCCAAGGGTATTTTGTCCTAGGGTATTTTGTCCAAGGGTATTTTGTCCAAGGGTATTTTGTCCTAGGGTATTTTGTCCAAGGGTATTTTGTCCTAGGGTTAATTGTCCAAGGGTATTTTGTCCTAGGGTAAATTATCCAAGGGTATTTTGTCCTAGGGTAAATTGTCTGAGGGTATTTTGTCCTAGGGTATTTTGGTTGGTTGGTTGGTTGGTTGGTTGGTTGGTTGGTTGGTTGGTTGGTTGGTTGGTTGGTTGGTTGGTTGGTTGGTTGGTTGGTTGGTTGGTTGGTTGGTTGGTTGGTTGGTTGGTTGGTTGGTTGGTTGGTTGGTTGGTTGGTTGGTTGGTTGGTTGGTTGGTTGGTTGGTTGGTTGGTTGGTTGGTTGGTTGGTTGGTTGGTTGGTATTTTGGGGCAATTGACACATTATATTTTTAATTTTATTATATCAATAGGAAACTTTTTATGCAACATGAAAATTATTGTACCCTGTCCCTTTAATAATAATAATATTAATACTGTACTGCATGTGTGCAAAATGTTTGCATGATATAGGTATAATTTTTATCATTCTACGAAATACCTAAGATGCTGTTATATATTATAATACATGGTAAATTGTCTGAGGGTATTCTGTCCAAGAGTATTTCGTCTAAGGGTATTTTGTCCAAGGGTATTTCGTCCAAGGGTATTTTGTCCATGGGTATTTTGTCTGAGGGTATTTTATCTGAGGGTATTTTGTCCAAGGGTATTTTGTCCTAGGGTATTTTGTCCAAGGGTATTTTGTCCAAGGGTATTTTGTCCTAGGGTATTTTGTCCAAGGGTATTTTGTCCTAGGGTTAATTGTCCAAGGGTATTTTGTCCTAGGGTAAATTATCCAAGGGTATTTTGTCCTAGGGTAAATTGTCTGAGGGTATTTTGTCCTAGGGTAAATTGTCTGAGGGTATTTTGTCCTAGGGTATTTTGGTTGGTTGGTTGGTTGGTTGGTTGGTTGGTTGGTTGGTTGGTTGGTTGGTTGGTTGGTTGGTTGGTTGGTTGGTTGGTTGGTTGGTTGGTTGGTTGGTATTTTGGGGCAATTGACACATTATATTTTTAATTTTATTATATCAATAGGAAACTTTTTATGCAACATGAAAATTATTGTACCCTGTCCCTTTAATAATAATAATATTAATACTGTACTGCATGTGTGCAAAATGTTTGCATGATATAGGTATAATTTTTATCATTCTACGAAATACCTAAGATGCTGTTATATATTATAATACATGGTAAATTGTCTGAGGGTATTCTGTCCAAGAGTATTTCGTCTAAGGGTATTTTGTCCAAGGGTATTTCGTCCAAGGGTATTTTGTCCATGGGTATTTTGTCTGAGGGTATTTTATCTGAGGGTATTTTGTCCAAGGGTATTTTGTCCTAGGGTATTTTGTCCAAGGGTATTTTGTCCAAGGGTATTTTGTCCAAGGGTATTTTGTCCTAGGGTTAATTGTCCAAGGGTATTTTGTCCTAGGGTAAATTATCCAAGGGTATTTTGTCCTAGGGTAAATTGTCTGAGGGTATTTTGTCCTAGGGTATTTTGGTTGGTTGGTTGGTTGGTTGGTTGGTTGGTTGGTTGGTTGGTTGGTTGGTTGGTTGGTTGGTTGGTTGGTTGGTTGGTTGGTTGGTTGGTTGGTTGGTTGGTTGGTTGGTTGGTTGGTTGGTTGGTTGGTTGGTTGGTTGGTTGGTTGGTTGGTTGGTTGGTATTTTGGGGCAATTGACACATTATATTTTTAATTTTATTATATCAATAGGAAACTTTTTATGCAACATGAAAATTATTGTACCCTGTCCCTTTAATAATAATAATATTAATACTGTACTGCATGTGTGCAAAATGTTTGCATGATATAGGTATAATTTTTATCATTCTACGAAATACCTAAGATGCTGTTATATATTATAATACATGGTAAATTGTCTGAGGGTATTCTGTCCAAGAGTATTTCGTCTAAGGGTATTTTGTCCAAGGGTATTTCGTCCAAGGGTATTTTGTCCATGGGTATTTTGTCTGAGGGTATTTTATCTGAGGGTATTTTGTCCAAGGGTATTTTGTCCTAGGGTATTTTGTCCAAGGGTATTTTGTCCAAGGGTATTTTGTCCTAGGGTATTTTGTCCAAGGGTATTTTGTCCTAGGGTTAATTGTCCAAGGGTATTTTGTCCTAGGGTAAATTATCCAAGGGTATTTTGTCCTAGGGTAAATTGTCTGAGGGTATTTTGTCCTAGGGTAAATTGTCTGAGGGTATTTTGTCCTAGGGTATTTTGGTTGGTTGGTTGGTTGGTTGGTTGGTTGGTTGGTTGGTTGGTTGGTTGGTTGGTTGGTTGGTTGGTTGGTTGGTTGGTTGGTTGGTTGGTTGGTTGGTATTTTGGGGCAATTGACACATTATATTTTTAATTTTATTATATCAATAGGAAACTTTTTATGCAACATGAAAATTATTGTACCCTGTCCCTTTAATAATAATAATATTAATACTGTACTGCATGTGTGCAAAATGTTTGCATGATATAGGTATAATTTTTATCATTCTACGAAATACCTAAGATGCTGTTATATATTATAATACATGGTAAATTGTCTGAGGGTATTCTGTCCAAGAGTATTTCGTCTAAGGGTATTTTGTCCAAGGGTATTTCGTCCAAGGGTATTTTGTCCATGGGTATTTTGTCTGAGGGTATTTTATCTGAGGGTATTTTGTCCAAGGGTATTTTGTCCTAGGGTATTTTGTCCAAGGGTATTTTGTCCAAGGGTATTTTGTCCAAGGGTATTTTGTCCTAGGGTTAATTGTCCAAGGGTATTTTGTCCTAGGGTAAATTATCCAAGGGTATTTTGTCCTAGGGTAAATTGTCTGAGGGTATTTTGTCCTAGGGTATTTTGGTTGGTTGGTTGGTTGGTTGGTTGGTTGGTTGGTTGGTTGGTTGGTTGGTTGGTTGGTTGGTTGGTTGGTTGGTTGGTTGGTTGGTTGGTTGGTTGGTTGGTTGGTTGGTTGGTTGGTTGGTTGGTTGGTTGGTTGGTTGGTTGGTTGGTTGGTTGGTTGGTTGGTATTTTGGGGCAATTGACACATTATATTTTTAATTTTATTATATCAATAGGAAACTTTTTATGCAACATGAAAATTATTGTACCCTGTCCCTTTAATAATAATAATATTAATACTGTACTGCATGTGTGCAAAATGTTTGCATGATATAGGTATAATTTTTATCATTCTACGAAATACCTAAGATGCTGTTATATATTATAATACATGGTAAATTGTCTGAGGGTATTCTGTCTAAGAGTATTTCGTCTAAGGGTATTTTGTCCAAGGGTATTTCGTCCAAGGGTATTTTGTCCATGGGTATTTTGTCTGAGGGTATTTTATCTGAGGGTATTTTGTCCAAGGGTATTTTGTCCTAGGGTATTTTGTCCAAGGGTATTTTGTCCAAGGGTATTTTGTCCAAGGGTATTTTGTCCTAGGGTTAATTGTCCAAGGGTATTTTGTCCTAGGGTAAATTATCCAAGGGTATTTTGTCCTAGGGTAAATTGTCTGAGGGTATTTTGTCCTAGGGTATTTTGGTTGGTTGGTTGGTTGGTTGGTTGGTTGGTTGGTTGGTTGGTTGGTTGGTTGGTTGGTTGGTTGGTTGGTTGGTTGGTTGGTTGGTTGGTTGGTTGGTTGGTTGGTTGGTTGGTTGGTTGGTTGGTTGGTTGGTTGGTTGGTTGGTTGGTTGGTTGGTTGGTTGGTTGGTTGGTTGGTTGGTTGGTTGGTTGGTTGGTTGGTTGGTTGGTTGGTTGGTTGGTTGG
>CATKWE010000015.1:80000-90000 GCA_949825025.1 Siphlonurus alternatus
CTTTAATAATAATAATATTAATACTGTACTGCATGTGTGCAAAATGTTTGCATGATATAGGTATAATTTTTATCATTCTACGAAATACCATGCTGTTATATATTATAATACATGGTAAATTGTCTGAGGGTATTCTGTCCAAGAGTATTTCGTCTAAGGGTATTTTGTCCAAGGGTATTTCGTCCAAGGGTAATTTGTCCATGGGTATTTTGTCTGAGGGTATTTTATCTGAGGGTATTTTGTCCAAGGGTATTTTGTCCTAGGGTATTTTGTCCAAGGGTATTTTGTCCAAGGGTATTTTGTCCTAGGGTATTTTGTCCAAGGGTATTTTGTCCTAGGGTTAATTGTCCAAGGGTATTTTGTCCTAGGGTAAATTATCCAAGGGTATTTTGTCCTAGGGTAAATTGTCTGAGGGTATTTTGTCCTAGGGTAAATTGTCTGAGGGTATTTTGTCCTAGGGTATTTTGGTTGGTTGGTTGGTTGGTTGGTTGGTTGGTTGGTTGGTTGGTTGGTTGGTTGGTTGGTTGGTTGGTTGGTTGGTTGGTTGGTTGGTTGGTTGGTTGGTTGGTTGGTTGGTTGGTTGGTTGGTTGGTTGGTTGGTTGGTTGGTTGGTTGGTTGGTTGGTTGGTTGGTTGGTTGGTTGGTTGGTTGGTTGGTTGGTTGGTTGGTTGGTTGGTTGGTTGGTTGGTTGGTTGGTTGGTTGGTTGGTTGGTTGGTTGGTTGGTTGGTTGGTTGGTTGGTTGGTTGGTTGGTTGGTTGGTTGGTTGGTTGGTTGGTTGGTTGGTTGGTTGGTTGGTTGGTTGGTTGGTTGGTTGGTTGGTTGGTTGGTTGGTTGGTTGGTTGGTTAGTTGGTTGGTTGGTTGGTATTTTGGGGCAATTGACACATTATATTTTTAATTTTATTATATCAATAGGAAACTTTTTATGCAACATGAAAATTATTGTACCCTGTCCCTTTAATAATAATAATATTAATACTGTACTGCATGTGTGCAAAATGTTTGCATGATATAGGTATAATTTTTATCATTCTACGAAATACCTAAGATGCTGTTATATATTATAATACATGGTAAATTGTCTGAGGGTATTCTGTCCAAGAGTATTTCGTCTAAGGGTATTTTGTCCAAGGGTATTTCGTCCAAGGGTATTTTGTCCATGGGTATTTTGTCTGAGGGTATTTTATCTGAGGGTATTTGGCCAAGGGTATTTTGTCCTAGGGTATTTTGTCCAAGGGTATTTTGTCCAAGGGTATTTTGTCCTAGGGTATTTTGTCCAAGGGTATTTTGTCCTAGGGTTAATTGTCCAAGGGTATTTTGTCCTAGGGTAAATTATCCAAGGGTATTTTGTCCTAGGGTAAATTGTCTGAGGGTATTTTGTCCTAGGGTATTTTGGTTGGTTGGTTGGTTGGTTGGTTGGTTGGTTGGTTGGTTGGTTGGTTGGTTGGTTGGTTGGTTGGTTGGTTGGTTGGTTGGTTGGTTGGTTGGTTGGTTGGTTGGTTGGTTGGTTGGTTGGTTGGTTGGTTGGTTGTTTGGTTGGTTGGTTGGTTGGTTGGTTGGTTGGTTGGTTGGTTGGTTGGTTGGTTGGTTGGTTGGTTGGTTGGTTGGTTGGTTGGTTGGTTGGTTGGTATTTTGGGGCAATTGACACATTATATTTTTAATTTTATTATATCAATAGGAAACTTTTTATGCAACATGAAAATTATTGTACCCTGTCCCTTTAATAATAATAATATTAATACTGTACTGCATGTGTGCAAAATGTTTGCATGATATAGGTATAATTTTTATCATTCTACGAAATACCTAAGATGCTGTTATATATTATAATACATGGTAAATTGTCTGAGGGTATTCTGTCCAAGAGTATTTCGTCTAAGGGTATTTTGTCCAAGGGTATTTCGTCCAAGGGTATTTTGTCCATGGGTATTTTGTCTGAGGGTATTTTATCTGACAAGGGTATTTTGTCCTAGGGTATTTTGTCCAAGGGTATTTTGTCCAAGGGTATTTTGTCCTAGGGTATTTTGTCCAAGGGTATTTTGTCCTAGGGTTAATTGTCCAAGGGTATTTTGTCCTAGGGTAAATTATCCAAGGGTATTTTGTCCTAGGGTAAATTGTCTGAGGGTATTTTGTCCTAGGGTATTTTGTCCAAGGGTATTTTGTCCTAGGGTATTTTGTCCAAGGGTATTTTGTCCTAGGGTTAATTGTCCAAGGGTATTTTGTCCTAGGGTAAATTATCCAAGGGTATTTTGTCCTAGGGTAAATTGTCTGAGGGTATTTTGTCCTAGGGTATTTTGGTTGGTTGGTTGGTTGGTTGGTTGGTTGGTTGGTTGGTTGGTTGGTTGGTTGGTTGGTTGGTTGGTTGGTTGGTTGGTTGGTTGGTTGGTTGGTTGGTTGGTTGGTTGGTTGGTTGGTTGGTTGGTTGGTTGGTTGGTTGGTTGGTTGGTTGGTTGGTTGGTTGGTTGGTTGGTTGGTTGGTATTTTGGGGCAATTGACACATTATATTTTTAATTTTATTATATCAATAGGAAACTTTTTATGCAACATGAAAATTATTGTACCCTGTCCGTCCCTTTAATAATAATAATATTAATACTGTACTGCATGTGTGCAAAATGTTTGCATGATATAGGTATAATTTTTATCATTCTACGAAATACCTAAGATGCTGTTATATATTATAATACATGGTAAATTGTCTGAGGGTATTCTGTCCAAGAGTATTTCGTCTAAGGGTATTTTGTCCAAGGGTATTTCGTCCAAGGGTATTTTGTCCATGGGTATTTTGTCTGAGGGTATTTTATCTGAGGGTATTTTGTCCAAGGGTATTTTGTCCTAGGGTATTTTGTCCAAGGGTATTTTGTCCAAGGGTATTTTGTCCTAGGGTATTTTGTCCAAGGGTATTTTGTCCTAGGGTTAATTGTCCAAGGGTATTTTGTCCTAGGGTAAATTATCCAAGGGTATTTTGTCCTAGGGTAAATTGTCTGAGGGTATTTTGTCCTAGGGTATTTTGGTTGGTTGGTTGGTTGGTTGGTTGGTTGGTTGGTTGGTTGGTTGGTTGGTTGGTTGGTTGGTTGGTTGGTTGGTTGGTTGGTTGGTTGGTTGGTTGGTTGGTTGGTTGGTTGGTTGGTTGGTTGGTTGGTTGGTTGGTTGGTTGGTTGGTTGGTTGGTTGGTTGGTTGGTTGTTTGGTTGGTTGGTTGGTTGGTTGGTTGGTTGGTTGGTTGGTTGGTTGGTTGGTTGGTTGGTTGGTTGGTTGGTTGGTTGGTTGGTTGGTTGGTTGGTTGGTATTTTGGGGCAATTGACACATTATATTTTTAATTTTATTATATCAATAGGAAACTTTTTATGCAACATGAAAATTATTGTACCCTGTCCCTTTAATAATAATAATATTAATACTGTACTGCATGTGTGCAAAATGTTTGCATGATATAGGTATAATTTTTATCATTCTACGAAATACCTAAGATGCTGTTATATATTATAATACATGGTAAATTGTCTGAGGGTATTCTGTCCAAGAGTATTTCGTCTAAGGGTATTTTGTCCAAGGGTATTTCGTCCAAGGGTATTTTGTCCATGGGTATTTTGTCTGAGGGTATTTTATCTGAGGGTATTTTGTCCAAGGGTATTTTGTCCTAGGGTATTTTGTCCAAGGGTATTTTGTCCAAGGGTATTTTGTCCTAGGGTATTTTGTCCAAGGGTATTTTGTCCTAGGGTTAATTGTCCAAGGGTATTTTGTCCTAGGGTAAATTATCCAAGGGTATTTTGTCCTAGGGTAAATTGTCTGAGGGTATTTTGTCCTAGGGTATTTTGTCCAAGGGTATTTTGTCCTAGGGTATTTTGTCCAAGGGTATTTTGTCCTAGGGTTAATTGTCCAAGGGTATTTTGTCCTAGGGTAAATTATCCAAGGGTATTTTGTCCTAGGGTAAATTGTCTGAGGGTATTTTGTCCTAGGGTATTTTGGTTGGTTGGTTGGTTGGTTGGTTGGTTGGTTGGTTGGTTGGTTGGTTGGTTGGTTGGTTGGTTGGTTGGTTGGTTGGTTGGTTGGTTGGTTGGTTGGTTGGTTGGTTGGTTGGTTGGTTGGTTGGTTGGTTGGTTGGTTGGTTGGTTGGTTGGTTGGTTGGTTGGTTGGTTGGTTGGTTGGTTGGTTGGTTGGTTGGTTGGTATTTTGGGGCAATTGACACATTATATTTTTAATTTTATTATATCAATAGGAAACTTTTTATGCAACATGAAAATTATTGTACCCTGTCCCTTTAATAATAATAATATTAATACTGTACTGCATGTGTGCAAAATGTTTGCATGATATAGGTATAATTTTTATCATTCTACGAAATACCTAAGATGCTGTTATATATTATAATACATGGTAAATTGTCTGAGGGTATTCTGTCCAAGAGTATTTCGTCTAAGGGTATTTTGTCCAAGGGTATTTCGTCCAAGGGTATTTTGTCCATGGGTATTTTGTCTGAGGGTATTTTATCTGAGGGTATTTTGTCCAAGGGTATTTTGTCCTAGGGTATTTTGTCCAAGGGTATTTTGTCCAAGGGTATTTTGTCCTAGGGTATTTTGTCCAAGGGTATTTTGTCCTAGGGTTAATTGTCCAAGGGTATTTTGTCCTAGGGTAAATTATCCAAGGGTATTTTGTCCTAGGGTAAATTGTCTGAGGGTATTTTGTCCTAGGGTATTTTGGTTGGTTGGTTGGTTGGTTGGTTGGTTGGTTGGTTGGTTGGTTGGTTGGTTGGTTGGTTGGTTGGTTGGTTGGTTGGTTGGTTGGTTGGTTGGTTGGTTGGTTGGTTGGTTGGTTGGTTGGTTGGTTGGTTGGTTGGTTGGTTGGTTGGTTGGTTGGTTGGTTGGTTGGTTGGTTGGTTGGTTGGTTGGTTGGTTGGTTGGTTGGTTGGTATTTTGGGGCAATTGACACATTATATTTTTAATTTTATTATATCAATAGGAAACTTTTTATGCAACATGAAAATTATTGTACCCTGTCCCTTTAATAATAATAATATTAATACTGTACTGCATGTGTGCAAAATGTTTGCATGATATAGGTATAATTTTTATCATTCTACGAAATACCTAAGATGCTGTTATATATTATAATACATGGTAAATTGTCTGAGGGTATTCTGTCCAAGAGTATTTCGTCTAAGGGTATTTTGTCCAAGGGTATTTCGTCCAAGGGTATTTTGTCCATGGGTATTTTGTCTGAGGGTATTTTATCTGAGGGTATTTTGTCCAAGGGTATTTTGTCCTAGGGTATTTTGTCCAAGGGTATTTTGTCCAAGGGTATTTTGTCCAAGGGTATTTTGTCCTAGGGTTAATTGTCCAAGGGTATTTTGTCCTAGGGTAAATTATCCAAGGGTATTTTGTCCTAGGGTAAATTGTCTGAGGGTATTTTGTCCTAGGGTATTTTGGTTGGTTGGTTGGTTGGTTGGTTGGTTGGTTGGTTGGTTGGTTGGTTGGTTGGTTGGTTGGTTGGTTGGTTGGTTGGTTGGTTGGTTGGTTGGTTGGTTGGTTGGTTGGTTGGTTGGTTGGTTGGTTGGTTGGTTGGTTGGTTGGTTGGTTGGTTGGTTGGTTGGTTGGTTGGTTGGTATTTTGGGGCAATTGACACATTATATTTTTAATTTTATTATATCAATAGGAAACTTTTTATGCAACATGAAAATTATTGTACCCTGTCCCTTTAATAATAATATTAATACTGTACTGCATGTGTGCAAAATGTTTGCATGATATAGGTATAATTTTTATCATTCTACGAAATACCTAAGATGCTGTTATATATTATAATACATGGTAAATTGTCTGAGGGTATTCTGTCCAAGAGTATTTCGTCTAAGGGTATTTTGTCCAAGGGTATTTCGTCCAAGGGTATTTTGTCCATGGGTATTTTGTCTGAGGGTATTTTATCTGAGGGTATTTTGTCCAAGGGTATTTTGTCCTAGGGTATTTTGTCCAAGGGTATTTTGTCCAAGGGTATTTTGTCCTAGGGTATTTTGTCCAAGGGTATTTTGTCCTAGGGTTAATTGTCCAAGGGTATTTTGTCCTAGGGTAAATTATCCAAGGGTATTTTGTCCTAGGGTAAATTGTCTGAGGGTATTTTGTCCTAGGGTATTTTGGTTGGTTGGTTGGTTGGTTGGTTGGTTGGTTGGTTGGTTGGTTGGTTGGTTGGTTGGTTGGTTGGTTGGTTGGTTGGTTGGTTGGTTGGTTGGTTGGTTGGTTGGTTGGTTGGTTGGTTGGTTGGTTGGTTGGTTGGTTGGTTGGTTGGTTGGTTGGTTGGTTGGTTGGTTGGTTGGTTGGTATTTTGGGGCAATTGACACATTATATTTTTAATTTTATTATATCAATAGGAAACTTTTTATGCAACATGAAAATTATTGTACCCTGTCCCTTTAATAATAATAATATTAATACTGTACTGCATGTGTGCAAAATGTTTGCATGATATAGGTATAATTTTTATCATTCTACGAAATACCTAAGATGCTGTTATATATTATAATACATGGTAAATTGTCTGAGGGTATTCTGTCCAAGAGTATTTCGTCTAAGGGTATTTTGTCCAAGGGTATTTCGTCCAAGGGTATTTTGTCCATGGGTATTTTGTCTGAGGGTATTTTATCTGAGGGTATTTTGTCCAAGGGTATTTTGTCCTAGGGTATTTTGTCCAAGGGTATTTTGTCCAAGGGTATTTTGTCCAAGGGTATTTTGTCCTAGGGTTAATTGTCCAAGGGTATTTTGTCCTAGGGTAAATTATCCAAGGGTATTTTGTCCTAGGGTAAATTGTCTGAGGGTATTTTGTCCTAGGGTATTTTGGTTGGTTGGTTGGTTGGTTGGTTGGTTGGTTGGTTGGTTGGTTGGTTGGTTGGTTGGTTGGTTGGTTGGTTGGTTGGTTGGTTGGTTGGTTGGTTGGTTGGTTGGTTGGTTGGTTGGTTGGTTGGTTGGTTGGTTGGTTGGTTGGTTGGTTGGTTGGTTGGTTGGTTGGTTGGTTGGTTGGTTGGTTGGTTGGTTGGTTGGTTGGTTGGTTGGTTGGTTGGTTGGTTGGTTGGTTGGTTGGTTGGTTGGTTGGTTGGTTGGTTGGTTGGTTGGTTGGTTGGTTGGTTGGTTGGTTGGTTGGTTGGTTGGTTGGTTGGTTGGTTGGTTGGTTGGTTGGTTGGTTGGTTGGTTGGTTGGTTGGTTGGTTGGTTGGTTGGTTGGTTGGTATTTTGGGGCAATTGACACATTATATTTTTAATTTTATTATATCAATAGGAAACTTTTTATGCAACATGAAAATTATTGTACCCTGTCCCTTTAATAATAATAATATTAATACTGTACTGCATGTGTGCAAAATGTTTGCATGATATAGGTATAATTTTTATCATTCTACGAAATACCTAAGATGCTGTTATATATTATAATACATGGTAAATTGTCTGAGGGTATTCTGTCCAAGAGTATTTCGTCTAAGGGTATTTTGTCCAAGGGTATTTCGTCCAAGGGTATTTTGTCCATGGGTATTTTGTCTGAGGGTATTTTATCTGAGGGTATTTTGTCCAAGGGTATTTTGTCCTAGGGTATTTTGTCCAAGGGTATTTTGTCCAAGGGTATTTTGTCCTAGGGTATTTTGTCCAAGGGTATTTTGTCCTAGGGTTAATTGTCCAAGGGTATTTTGTCCTAGGGTAAATTATCCAAGGGTATTTTGTCCTAGGGTAAATTGTCTGAGGGTATTTTGTCCTAGGGTATTTTGGTTGGTTGGTTGGTTGGTTGGTTGGTTGGTTGGTTGGTTGGTTGGTTGGTTGGTTGGTTGGTTGGTTGGTTGGTTGGTTGGTTGGTTGGTTGGTTGGTTGGTTGGTTGGTTGGTTGGTTGGTTGGTTGGTTGGTTGGTTGGTTGGTTGGTTGGTTGGTTGGTTGGTTGGTTGGTTGGTTGGTTGGTTGGTTGGTTGGTTGGTTGGTTGGTTGGTTGGTTGGTTGGTTGGTATTTTGGGGCAATTGACACATTATATTTTTAATTTTATTATATCAATAGGAAACTTTTTATGCAACATGAAAATTATTGTACCCTGTCCCTTTAATAATAATAATATTAATACTGTACTGCATGTGTGCAAAATGTTTGCATGATATAGGTATAATTTTTATCATTCTACGAAATACCTAAGATGCTGTTATATATTATAATACATGGTAAATTGTCTGAGGGTATTCTGTCCAAGAGTATTTCGTCTAAGGGTATTTTGTCCAAGGGTATTTCGTCCAAGGGTAATTTGTCCATGGGTATTTTGTCTGAGGGTATTTTATCTGAGGGTATTTTGTCCAAGGGTATTTTGTCCTAGGGTATTTTGTCCAAGGGTATTTTGTCCAAGGGTATTTTGTCCTAGGGTATTTTGTCCAAGGGTATTTTGTCCTAGGGTTAATTGTCCAAGGGTATTTTGTCCTAGGGTAAATTATCCAAGGGTATTTTGTCCTAGGGTAAATTGTCTGAGGGTATTTTGTCCTAGGGTAAATTGTCTGAGGGTATTTTGTCCTAGGGTAAATTGTCTGAGGGTATTTTGTCCTAGGGTATTTTGGTTGGTTGGTTGGTTGGTTGGTTGGTTGGTTGGTTGGTTGGTTGGTTGGTTGGTTGGTTGGTTGGTTGGTTGGTTGGTTGGTTGGTTGGTTGGTTGGTTGGTTGGTTGGTTGGTTGGTTGGTTGGTTGGTTGGTTGGTTGGTTGGTTGGTTGGTTGGTTGGTTGGTTGGTTGGTTGGTTGGTTGGTTGGTTGGTTGGTTGGTATTTTGGGGCAATTGACACATTATATTTTTAATTTTATTATATCAATAGGAAACTTTTTATGCAACATGAAAATTATTGTACCCTGTCCCTTTAATAATAATAATATTAATACTGTACTGCATGTGTGCAAAATGTTTGCATGATATAGGTATAATTTTTATCATTCTACGAAATACCTAAGATGCTGTTATATATTATAATACATGGTAAATTGTCTGAGGGTATTCTGTCCAAGAGTATTTCGTCTAAGGGTATTTTGTCCAAGGGTATTTCGTCCAAGGGTATTTTGTCCATGGGTATTTTGTCTGAGGGTATTTTATCTGAGGGTATTTTGTCCAAGGGTATTTTGTCCTAGGGTATTTTGTCCAAGGGTATTTTGTCCAAGGGTATTTTGTCCAAGGGTATTTTGTCCTAGGGTTAATTGTCCAAGGGTATTTTGTCCTAGGGTAAATTATCCAAGGGTATTTTGTCCTAGGGTAAATTGTCTGAGGGTATTTTGTCCTAGGGTATTTTGGTTGGTTGGTTGGTTGGTTGGTTGGTTGGTTGGTTGGTTGGTTGGTTGGTTGGTTGGTTGGTTGGTTGGTTGGTTGGTTGGTTGGTTGGTTGGTTGGTTGGTTGGTTGGTTGGTTGGTTGGTTGGTTGGTTGGTTGGTTGGTTGGTTGGTTGGTTGGTATTTTGGGGCAATTGACACATTATATTTTTAATTTTATTATATCAATAGGAAACTTTTTATGCAACATGAAAATTATTGTACCCTGTCCCTTTAATAATAATAATATTAATACTGTACTGCATGTGTGCAAAATGTTTGCATGATATAGGTATAATTTTTATCATTCTACGAAATACCTAAGATGCTGTTATATATTATAATACATGGTAAATTGTCTGAGGGTATTCTGTCCAAGAGTATTTCGTCTAAGGGTATTTTGTCCAAGGGTATTTCGTCCAAGGGTATTTTGTCCATGGGTATTTTGTCTGAGGGTATTTTATCTGAGGGTATTTTGTCCAAGGGTATTTTGTCCTAGGGTATTTTGTCCAAGGGTATTTTGTCCAAGGGTATTTTGTCCTAGGGTATTTTGTCCAAGGGTATTTTGTCCTAGGGTTAATTGTCCAAGGGTATTTTGTCCTAGGGTAAATTATCCAAGGGTATTTTGTCCTAGGGTATATTGTCTGAGGGTATTTTGTCCTAGGGTATTTTGGTTGGTTGGTTGGTTGGTTGGTTGGTTGGTTGGT
>CATKWE010000015.1:95000-100000 GCA_949825025.1 Siphlonurus alternatus
TATTAATACTGTACTGCATGTGTGCAAAATGTTTGCATGATATAGGTATAATTTTTATCATTCTACGAAATACCTAAGATGCTGTTATATATTATAATACATGGTAAATTGTCTGAGGGTATTCTGTCCAAGAGTATTTCGTCTAAGGGTATTTTGTCCAAGGGTATTTCGTCCAAGGGTATTTTGTCCATGGGTATTTTGTCTGAGGGTATTTTATCTGAGGGTATTTTGTCCAAGGGTATTTTGTCCTAGGGTATTTTGTCCAAGGGTATTTTGTCCAAGGGTATTTTGTCCTAGGGTATTTTGTCCAAGGGTATTTTGTCCTAGGGTTAATTGTCCAAGGGTATTTTGTCCTAGGGTAAATTATCCAAGGGTATTTTGTCCTAGGGTAAATTGTCTGAGGGTATTTTGTCCTAGGGTATTTTGGTTGGTTGGTTGGTTGGTTGGTTGGTTGGTTGGTTGGTTGGTTGGTTGGTTGGTTGGTTGGTTGGTTGGTTGGTTGGTTGGTTAGTTGGTTGGTTGGTTGGTTGGTTGGTTGGTTGGTTGGTTGGTTGGTTGGTTGGTTGGTTGGTTGGTTGGTTGGTTGGTTGGTTGGTTGGTTGGTTGGTTGGTTGGTATTTTGGGGCAATTGACACATTATATTTTTAATTTTATTATATCAATAGGAAACTTTTTATGCAACATGAAAATTATTGTACCCTGTCCCTTTAATAATAATAATATTAATACTGTACTGCATGTGTGCAAAATGTTTGCATGATATAGGTATAATTTTTATCATTCTACGAAATACCTAAGATGCTGTTATATATTATAATACATGGTAAATTGTCTGAGGGTATTCTGTCCAAGAGTATTTCGTCTAAGGGTATTTTGTCCAAGGGTATTTCGTCCAAGGGTATTTTGTCCATGGGTATTTTGTCTGAGGGTATTTTATCTGAGGGTATTTTGTCCAAGGGTATTTTGTCCTAGGGTATTTTGTCCAAGGGTATTTTGTCCAAGGGTATTTTGTCCTAGGGTATTTTGTCCAAGGGTATTTTGTCCTAGGGTTAATTGTCCAAGGGTATTTTGTCCTAGGGTAAATTATCCAAGGGTATTTTGTCCTAGGGTAAATTGTCTGAGGGTATTTTGTCCTAGGGTAAATTGTCTGAGGGTATTTTGTCCTAGGGTATTTTGGTTGGTTGGTTGGTTGGTTGGTTGGTTGGTTGGTTGGTTGGTTGGTTGGTTGGTTGGTTGGTTGGTTGGTTGGTTGGTTGGTTGGTTGGTTGGTTGGTTGGTTGGTTGGTTGGTTGGTTGGTTGGTTGGTTGGTTGGTTGGTTGGTTGGTTGGTTGGTTGGTTGGTTGGTTGGTATTTTGGGGCAATTGACACATTATATTTTTAATTTTATTATATCAATAGGAAACTTTTTATGCAACATGAAAATTATTGTACCCTGTCCCTTTAATAATAATAATATTAATACTGTACTGCATGTGTGCAAAATGTTTGCATGATATAGGTATAATTTTTATCATTCTACGAAATACCTAAGATGCTGTTATATATTATAATACATGGTAAATTGTCTGAGGGTATTCTGTCCAAGAGTATTTCGTCTAAGGGTATTTTGTCCAAGGGTATTTCGTCCAAGGGTATTTTGTCCATGGGTATTTTGTCTGAGGGTATTTTATCTGAGGGTATTTTGTCCAAGGGTATTTTGTCCTAGGGTATTTTGTCCAAGGGTATTTTGTCCAAGGGTATTTTGTCCAAGGGTATTTTGTCCTAGGGTTAATTGTCCAAGGGTATTTTGTCCTAGGGTAAATTATCCAAGGGTATTTTGTCCTAGGGTAAATTGTCTGAGGGTATTTTGTCCTAGGGTATTTTGGTTGGTTGGTTGGTTGGTTGGTTGGTTGGTTGGTTGGTTGGTTGGTTGGTTGGTTGGTTGGTTGGTTGGTTGGTTGGTTGGTTGGTTGGTTGGTTGGTTGGTTGGTTGGTTGGTTGGTTGGTTGGTTGGTTGGTTGGTTGGTTGGTTGGTTGGTTGGTTGGTTGGTTGGTTGGTTGGTTGGTTGGTTGGTTGGTTGGTTGGTTGGTTGGTTGGTTGGTTGGTTGGTTGGTTGGTTGGTTGGTTGGTTGGTTGGTTGGTTGGTTGGTTGGTTGGTTGGTTGGTTGGTTGGTTGGTTGGTTGGTTGGTTGGTTGGTATTTTGGGGCAATTGACACATTATATTTTTAATTTTATTATATCAATAGGAAACTTTTTATGCAACATGAAAATTATTGTACCCTGTCCCTTTAATAATAATAATATTAATACTGTACTGCATGTGTGCAAAATGTTTGCATGATATAGGTATAATTTTTATCATTCTACGAAATACCTAAGATGCTGTTATATATTATAATACATGGTAAATTGTCTGAGGGTATTCTGTCCAAGAGTATTTCGTCTAAGGGTATTTTGTCCAAGGGTATTTCGTCCAAGGGTATTTTGTCCATGGGTATTTTGTCTGAGGGTATTTTATCTGAGGGTATTTTGTCCAAGGGTATTTTGTCCTAGGGTATTTTGTCCAAGGGTATTTTGTCCAAGGGTATTTTGTCCTAGGGTATTTTGTCCAAGGGTATTTTGTCCTAGGGTTAATTGTCCAAGGGTATTTTGTCCTAGGGTAAATTATCCAAGGGTATTTTGTCCTAGGGTAAATTGTCTGAGGGTATTTTGTCCTAGGGTATTTTGGTTGGTTGGTTGGTTGGTTGGTTGGTTGGTTGGTTGGTTGGTTGGTTGGTTGGTTGGTTGGTTGGTTGGTTGGTTGGTTGGTTGGTTGGTTGGTTGGTTGGTTGGTTGGTTGGTTGGTTGGTTGGTTGGTTGGTTGGTTGGTTGGTTGGTTGGTTGGTTGGTTGGTTGGTTGGTTGGTTGGTTGGTTGGTTGGTATTTTGGGGCAATTGACACATTATATTTTTAATTTTATTATATCAATAGGAAACTTTTTATGCAACATGAAAATTATTGTACCCTGTCCCTTTAATAATAATAATATTAATACTGTACTGCATGTGTGCAAAATGTTTGCATGATATAGGTATAATTTTTATCATTCTACGAAATACCTAAGATGCTGTTATATATTATAATACATGGTAAATTGTCTGAGGGTATTCTGTCCAAGAGTATTTCGTCTAAGGGTATTTTGTCCAAGGGTATTTCGTCCAAGGGTAATTTGTCCATGGGTATTTTGTCTGAGGGTATTTTATCTGAGGGTATTTTGTCCAAGGGTATTTTGTCCTAGGGTATTTTGTCCAAGGGTATTTTGTCCAAGGGTATTTTGTCCTAGGGTATTTTGTCCAAGGGTATTTTGTCCTAGGGTTAATTGTCCAAGGGTATTTTGTCCTAGGGTAAATTATCCAAGGGTATTTTGTCCTAGGGTAAATTGTCTGAGGGTATTTTGTCCTAGGGTAAATTGTCTGAGGGTATTTTGTCCTAGGGTAAATTGTCTGAGGGTATTTTGTCCTAGGGTATTTTGGTTGGTTGGTTGGTTGGTTGGTTGGTTGGTTGGTTGGTTGGTTGGTTGGTTGGTTGGTTGGTTGGTTGGTTGGTTGGTTGGTTGGTTGGTTGGTTGGTTGGTTGGTTGGTTGGTTGGTTGGTTGGTTGGTTGGTTGGTTGGTTGGTTGGTTGGTTGGTTGGTTGGTTGGTTGGTTGGTTGGTTGGTTGGTTGGTTGGTTGGTTGGTTGGTTGGTTGGTATTTTGGGGCAATTGACACATTATGTTTTTAATTTTATTATATCAATAGGAAACTTTTTATGCAACATGAAAATTATTGTACCCTGTCCCTTTAATAATAATAATATTAATACTGTACTGCATGTGTGCAAAATGTTTGCATGATATAGGTATAATTTTTATCATTCTACGAAATACCTAAGATGCTGTTATATATTATAATACATGGTAAATTGTCTGAGGGTATTCTGTCCAAGAGTATTTCGTCTAAGGGTATTTTGTCCAAGGGTATTTCGTCCAAGGGTATTTTGTCCATGGGTATTTTGTCTGAGGGTATTTTATCTGAGGGTATTTTGTCCAAGGGTATTTTGTCCTAGGGTATTTTGTCCAAGGGTATTTTGTCCAAGGGTATTTTGTCCAAGGGTATTTTGTCCTAGGGTTAATTGTCCAAGGGTATTTTGTCCTAGGGTAAATTATCCAAGGGTATTTTGTCCTAGGGTAAATTGTCTGAGGGTATTTTGTCCTAGGGTATTTTGGTTGGTTGGTTGGTTGGTTGGTTGGTTGGTTGGTTGGTTGGTTGGTTGGTTGGTTGGTTGGTTGGTTGGTTGGTTGGTTGGTTGGTTGGTTGGTTGGTTGGTTGGTTGGTTGGTTGGTTGGTTGGTTGGTTGGTTGGTTGGTTGGTTGGTTGGTTGGTTGGTTGGTTGGTTGGTTGGTTGGTTGGTTGGTTGGTTGGTATTTTGGGGCAATTGACACATTATATTTTTAATTTTATTATATCAATAGGAAACTTTTTATGCAACATGAAAATTATTGTACCCTGTCCCTTTAATAATAATAATATTAATACTGTACTGCATGTGTGCAAAATGTTTGCATGATATAGGTATAATTTTTATCATTCTACGAAATACCTAAGATGCTGTTATATATTATAATACATGGTAAATTGTCTGAGGGTATTCTGTCCAAGAGTATTTCGTCTAAGGGTATTTTGTCCAAGGGTATTTCGTCCAAGGGTATTTTGTCCATGGGTATTTTGTCTGAGGGTATTTTATCTGAGGGTATTTTGTCCAAGGGTATTTTGTCCTAGGGTATTTTGTCCAAGGGTATTTTGTCCAAGGGTATTTTGTCCTAGGGTATTTTGTCCAAGGGTATTTTGTCCTAGGGTTAATTGTCCAAGGGTATTTTGTCAAGGGTATTTTGTCCTAGGGTATATTGTCTGAGGGTATTTTGTCCTAGGGTATTTTGGTTGGTTGGTTGGTTGGTTGGTTGGTTGGTTGGTTGGTTGGTTGGTTGGTTGGTTGGTTGGT
>CATKWE010000015.1:105000-107500 GCA_949825025.1 Siphlonurus alternatus
TTTTATTATATCAATAGGAAACTTTTTATGCAACATGAAAATTATTGTACCCTGTCCCTTTAATAATATTAATATTAATACTGTACTGCATGTGTGCAAAATGTTTGCATGATATAGGTATAATTTTTATCATTCTACGAAATACCTAAGATGCTGTTATATATTATAATACATGGTAAATTGTCTGAGGGTATTCTGTCCAAGAGTATTTCGTCTAAGGGTATTTTGTCCAAGGGTATTTCGTCCAAGGGTATTTTGTCCATGGGTATTTTGTCTGAGGGTATTTTATCTGAGGGTATTTTGTCCAAGGGTATTTTGTCCTAGGGTATTTTGTCCAAGGGTATTTTGTCCAAGGGTATTTTGTCCTAGGGTATTTTGTCCAAGGGTATTTTGTCCTAGGGTTAATTGTCCAAGGGTATTTTGTCCTAGGGTAAATTATCCAAGGGTATTTTGTCCTAGGGTAAATTGTCTGAGGGTATTTTGTCCTAGGGTATTTTGGTTGGTTGGTTGGTTGGTTGGTTGGTTGGTTGGTTGGTTGGTTGGTTGGTTGGTTGGTTGGTTGGTTGGTTGGTTGGTTGGTTGGTTGGTTGGTTGGTTAGTTGGTTGGTTGGTTGGTTGGTTGGTTGGTTGGTTGGTTGGTTGGTTGGTTGGTTGGTTGGTTGGTTGGTTGGTTGGTTGGTTGGTTGGTTGGTTGGTTGGTTGGTTGGTATTTTGGGGCAATTGACACATTATATTTTTAATTTTATTATATCAATAGGAAACTTTTTATGCAACATGAAAATTATTGTACCCTGTCCCTTTAATAATAATAATATTAATACTGTACTGCATGTGTGCAAAATGTTTGCATGATATAGGTATAATTTTTATCATTCTACGAAATACCTAAGATGCTGTTATATATTATAATACATGGTAAATTGTCTGAGGGTATTCTGTCCAAGAGTATTTCGTCTAAGGGTATTTTGTCCAAGGGTATTTCGTCCAAGGGTATTTTGTCCATGGGTATTTTGTCTGAGGGTATTTTATCTGAGGGTATTTTGTCCAAGGGTATTTTGTCCTAGGGTATTTTGTCCAAGGGTATTTTGTCCAAGGGTATTTTGTCCTAGGGTATTTTGTCCAAGGGTATTTTGTCCTAGGGTTAATTGTCCAAGGGTATTTTGTCCTAGGGTAAATTATCCAAGGGTATTTTGTCCTAGGGTAAATTGTCTGAGGGTATTTTGTCCTAGGGTAAATTGTCTGAGGGTATTTTGTCCTAGGGTATTTTGGTTGGTTGGTTGGTTGGTTGGTTGGTTGGTTGGTTGGTTGGTTGGTTGGTTGGTTGGTTGGTTGGTTGGTTGGTTGGTTGGTTGGTTGGTTGGTTGGTTGGTTGGTTGGTTGGTTGGTTGGTTGGTTGGTTGGTTGGTTGGTTGGTTGGTTGGTTGGTTGGTTGGTTGGTTGGTTGGTTGGTTGGTTGGTTGGTTGGTTGGTTGGTTGGTTGGTTGGTTGGTTGGTTGGTTGGTTGGTTGGTTGGTTGGTTGGTTGGTTGGTTGGTTGGTTGGTTGGTTGGTTGGTTGGTTGGTTGGTATTTTGGGGCAATTGACACATTATATTTTTAATTTTATTATATCAATAGGAAACTTTTTATGCAACATGAAAATTATTGTACCCTGTCCCTTTAATAATAATAATATTAATACTGTACTGCATGTGTGCAAAATGTTTGCATGATATAGGTATAATTTTTATCATTCTACGAAATACCTAAGATGCTGTTATATATTATAATACATGGTAAATTGTCTGAGGGTATTCTGTCCAAGAGTATTTCGTCTAAGGGTATTTTGTCCAAGGGTATTTCGTCCAAGGGTATTTTGTCCATGGGTATTTTGTCTGAGGGTATTTTATCTGAGGGTATTTTGTCCAAGGGTATTTTGTCCTAGGGTATTTTGTCCAAGGGTATTTTGTCCAAGGGTATTTTGTCCAAGGGTATTTTGTCCTAGGGTTAATTGTCCAAGGGTATTTTGTCCTAGGGTAAATTATCCAAGGGTATTTTGTCCTAGGGTAAATTGTCTGAGGGTATTTTGTCCTAGGGTATTTTGGTTGGTTGGTTGGTTGGTTGGTTGGTTGGTTGGTTGGTTGGTTGGTTGGTTGGTTGGTTGGTTGGTTGGTTGGTTGGTTGGTTGGTTGGTTGGTTGGTTGGTTGGTTGGTTGGTTGGTTGGTTGGTTGGTTGGTTGGTTGGTTGGTTGGTTGGTTGGTTGGTTGGTTGGTTGGTTGGTTGGTTGGTTGGTTGGTTGGTTGGTTGGTTGGTTGGTTGGTTGGTTGGTTGGTTGGTTGGTATTTTGGGGCAATTGACACATTATATTTTTAATTTTATTATATCAATAGGAAACTTTTTATGCAACATGAAAATTATTGTACCCTGTCCCTTTAATAATAATAATATTAATACTGTACTGCATGTGTGCAAAATGTTTGCATGATATAGGTATAATTTTTATCATTCTACGAAATACCTAA
>CATKWE010000015.1:112500-115000 GCA_949825025.1 Siphlonurus alternatus
GTTGGTTGGTTGGTTGGTTGGTTGGTTGGTTGGTTGGTTGGTTGGTTGGTTGGTTGGTTGGTTGGTTGGTTGGTTGGTTGGTTGGTTGGTTGGTTGGTTGGTTGGTTGGTTGGTTGGTTGGTTGGTTGGTTGGTTGGTTGGTTGGTTGGTTGGTTGGTTGGTTGGTTGGTTGGTTGGTTGGTTGGTTGGTTGGTTGGTTGGTTGGTTGGTTGGTTGGTTGGTTGGTTGGTTGTTTGGTTGGTTGGTTGGTTGGTTGGTATTTTGGGGCAATTGACACATTATATTTTTAATTTTATTATATCAATAGGAAACTTTTTATGCAACATGAAAATTATTGTACCCTGTCCCTTTAATAATAATAATATTAATACTGTACTGCATGTGTGCAAAATGTTTGCATGATATAGGTATAATTTTTATCATTCTACGAAATACCTAAGATGCTGTTATATATTATAATACATGGTAAATTGTCTGAGGGTATTCTGTCCAAGAGTATTTCGTCTAAGGGTATTTTGTCCAAGGGTATTTCGTCCAAGGGTATTTTGTCCATGGGTATTTTGTCTGAGGGTATTTTATCTGAGGGTATTTTGTCCAAGGGTATTTTGTCCTAGGGTATTTTGTCCAAGGGTATTTTGTCCAAGGGTATTTTGTCCTAGGGTATTGGGTATTTTGTCCTAGGGTTAATTGTCCAAGGGTATTTTGTCCTAGGGTAAATTATCCAAGGGTATTTTGTCCTAGGGTAAATTTCTGAGGGTATTTTGTCCTAGGGTATTTTGGTTGGTCTGTTGGTTGGTTGGTTGGTTGGTTGGTTGGTTGGTTGGTTGGTTGGTTGGTTGGTTGGTTGGTTGGTTGGTTGGTTGGTTGGTTGGTTGGTTGGTTGGTTGGTTGGTTGGTTGGTTGGTTGGTTGGTTGGTTGGTTGGTTGGTTGGTTGGTTGGTTGGTTGGTTGGTTGGTTGGTTGGTTGGTTGGTTGGTTGGTATTTTGGGGCAATTGACACATTATATTTTTAATTTTATTATATCAATAGGAAACTTTTTATGCAACATGAAAATTATTGTACCCTGTCCCTTTAATAATAATAATATTAATACTGTACTGCATGTGTGCAAAATGTTTGCATGATATAGGTATAATTTTTATCATTCTACGAAATACCTAAGATGCTGTTATATATTATAATACATGGTAAATTGTCTGAGGGTATTCTGTCCAAGAGTATTTCGTCTAAGGGTATTTTGTCCAAGGGTATTTCGTCCAAGGGTATTTTGTCCATGGGTATTTTGTCTGAGGGTATTTTATCTGAGGGTATTTTGTCCAAGGGTATTTTGTCCTAGGGTATTTTGTCCAAGGGTATTTTGTCCAAGGGTATTTTGTCCAAGGGTATTTTGTCCTAGGGTTAATTGTCCAAGGGTATTTTGTCCTAGGGTAAATTATCCAAGGGTATTTTGTCCTAGGGTAAATTGTCTGAGGGTATTTTGTCCTAGGGTATTTTGGTTGGTTGGTTGGTTGGTTGGTTGGTTGGTTGGTTGGTTGGTTGGTTGGTTGGTTGGTTGGTTGGTTGGTTGGTTGGTTGGTTGGTTGGTTGGTTGGTTGGTTGGTTGGTTGGTTGGTTGGTTGGTTGGTTGGTTGGTTGGTTGGTTGGTTGGTTGGTTGGTTGGTTGGTTGGTTGGTTGGTTGGTTGGTTGGTTGGTTGGTTGGTTGGTTGGTTGGTTGGTTGGTTGGTTGGTTGGTTGGTTGGTAATTTGGGGCAATTGACACATTATATTTTTAATTTTATTATATCAATAGGAAACTTTTTATGCAACATGAAAATTATTGTACCCTGTCCCTTTAATAATAATAATATTAATACTGTACTGCATGTGTGCAAAATGTTTGCATGATATAGGTATAATTTTTATCATTCTACGAAATACCTAAGATGCTGTTATATATTATAATACATGGTAAATTGTCTGAGGGTATTCTGTCCAAGAGTATTTCGTCTAAGGGTATTTTGTCCAAGGGTATTTCGTCCAAGGGTATTTTGTCCATGGGTATTTTGTCTGAGGGTATTTTATCTGAGGGTATTTTGTCCAAGGGTATTTTGTCCTAAGGTATTTTGTCCAAGGGTATTTTGTCCAAGGGTATTTTGTCCTAGGGTATTTTGTCCAAGGGTATTTTGTCCTAGGGTTAATTGTCCAAGGGTATTTTGTCCTAGGGTAAATTATCCAAGGGTATTTTGTCCTAGGGTAAATTGTCTGAGGGTATTTTGTCCTAGGGTATTTTGGTTGGTTGGTTGGTTGGTTGGTTGGTTGGTTGGTTGGTTGGTTGGTTGGTTGGTTGGTTGGTTGGTTGGTTGGTTGGTTGGTTGGTTGGTTGGTTGGTTGGTTGGTTGGTTGGTTGGTTGGTTGGTTGGTTGGTTGGTTGGTTGGTTGGTTGGTTGGTTGGTTGGTTGGTTGGTTGGTTGGTTGGTTGGTTGGTTGGTTGGTTGGTTGGTTGGTTGGTTGGTTGGTTG
>CATKWE010000015.1:137500-140000 GCA_949825025.1 Siphlonurus alternatus
CGTCTAAGGGTATTTTGTCCAAGGGTATTTCGTCCAAGGGTATTTTGTCCATGGGTATTTTGTCTGAGGGTATTTTATCTGAGGGTATTTTGTCCAAGGGTATTTTGTCCTAGGGTATTTTGTCCAAGGGTATTTTGTCCAAGGGTATTTTGTCCTAGGGTATTTTATCCAAGAGTATTTTGTCCTAGGGTTAATTGTCCAAGGGTATTTTGTCCTAGGGTAAATTATCCAAGGGTATTTTGTCCTAGGGTAAATTGTCTGAGGGTATTTTGTCCTAGGGTATTGGTTGGTTGGTTGGTTGGTTGGTTGGTTGGTTGGTTGGTTGGTTGGTTGGTTGGTTGGTTGGTTGGTTGGTTGGTTGGTTGGTTGGTTGGTTGGTTGGTTGGTTGGTTGGTTGGTTGGTTGGTTGGTTGGTTGGTTGGTTGGTTGGTTGGTTGGTTGGTTGGTTGGTTGGTTGGTTGGTTGGTTGGTTGGTTGGTTGGTTGGTTGGTTGGTATTTTGGGGCAATTGACACATTATATTTTTAATTTTATTATATCAATAGGAAACTTTTTATGCAACATGAAAATTATTGTACCCTGTCCCTTTAATAATAATAATATTAATACTGTACTGCATGTGTGCAAAATGTTTGCATGATATAGGTATAATTTTTATCATTCTACGAAATACCTAAGATGCTGTTATATATTATAATACATGGTAAATTGTCTGAGGGTATTCTGTCCAAGAGTATTTCGTCTAAGGGTATTTTGTCCAAGGGTATTTCGTCCAAGGGTATTTTGTCCATGGGTATTTTGTCTGAGGGTATTTTATCTGAGGGTATTTTGTCCAAGGGTATTTTGTCCTAGGGTATTTTGTCCAAGGGTATTTTGTCCAAGGGTATTTTGTCCTAGGGTATTTTGTCCAAGGGTATTTTGTCCTAGGGTTAATTGTCCAAGGGTATTTTGTCCTAGGGTAAATTATCCAAGGGTATTTTGTCCTAGGGTAAATTGTCTGAGGGTATTTTGTCCTAGGGTAAATTGTCTGAGGGTATTTTGTCCTAGGGTATTTTGGTTGGTTGGTTGGTTGGTTGGTTGGATGGTTGGTTGGTTGGTTGGTTGGTTGGTTGGTTGGTTGGTTGGTTGGTTGGTTGGTTGGTTGGTTGGTTGGTTGGTTGGTTGGTTGGTTGGTTGGTTGGTTGGTTGGTTGGTTGGTTGGTTGGTTGGTTGGTTGGTTGGTTGGTTGGTTGGTTGGTTGGTTGGTTGGTTGGTATTTTGGGGCAATTGACACATTATATTTTTAATTTTATTATATCAATAGGAAACTTTTTATGCAACATGAAAATTATTGTACCCTGTCCCTTTAATAATAATAATATTAATACTGTACTGCATGTGTGCAAAATGTTTGCATGATATAGGTATAATTTTTATCATTCTACGAAATACCTAAGATGCTGTTATATATTATAATACATGGTAAATTGTCTGAGGGTATTCTGTCCAAGAGTATTTCGTCTAAGGGTATTTTGTCCAAGGGTATTTCGTCCAAGGGTATTTTGTCCATGGGTATTTTGTCTGAGGGTATTTTATCTGAGGGTATTTTGTCCAAGGGTATTTTGTCCTAGGGTATTTTGTCCAAGGGTATTTTGTCCAAGGGTATTATGTCCTAGGGTATTTTGTCCAAGGGTATTTTGTCCTAGGGTTAATTGTCCAAGGGTATTTTGTCCTAGGGTAAATTATCCAAGGGTATTTTGTCCTAGGGTAAATTGTCTGAGGGTATTTTGTCCTAGAGTAAATTGTCTGAGGGTATTTTGTCCTAGGGTATTTTGGTTGGTTGGTTGGTTGGTTGGTTGGTTGGTTGGTTGGTTGGTTGGTTGGTTGGTTGGTTGGTTGGTTGGTTGGTTGGTTGGTTGGTTGGTTGGTTGGTTGGTTGGTTGGTTGGTTGGTTGGTTGGTTGGTTGGTTGGTTGGTTGGTTGGTTGGTTGGTTGGTTGGTTGGTTGGTATTTTGGGGCAATTGACACATTATATTTTTAATTTTATTATATCAATAGGAAACTTTTTATGCAACATGAAAATTATTGTACCCTGTCCCTTTAATAATAATAATAATAATAATAATAATAATAATAATAGCCACTATTAGTGATAGCCACTAACCGGTTATGGAGCCTGAGCTCTCCCTGCTGCCGCGGAGCTCAGAGTACCTAGGCAGCAAAATCTCGGCAATGCTGGGGACTCTCATAGTTTAACAGCAGACTATGGGAGGATAAATGCAACGGTCCCTAACGCAATTGTCGGAGGTTGCGTGAAGGAGTCCCCGGATGGCCGGCGTGATCAGTTTGCCGGCTGCACCTAGTGGCGGGGAGGTCCGCGGGATCGGCCACCTTACCATCAGGGTGGTTTTATTGGAGGTGGGTGCTCCACTCTGTGGGTGGATGGTTATTGGTGCACCAGAAACCTGCAGAGTGGGAGCAGCAGGCTGACGGAACGGTGGCTTACTTGACGCAAGTCAGGA
>CATKWE010000015.1:142500-168667 GCA_949825025.1 Siphlonurus alternatus
GGTTGGTTGGTTGGTTGGTTGGTTGGTTGGTTGGTTGGTTGGTTGGTTGGTTGGTTGGTTGGTTGGTTGGTTGGTTGGTTGGTTGGTTGGTTGGTTGGTTGGTTGGTTGGTTGGTTGGTTGGTTGGTTGGTTGGTTGGTTGGTTGGTTGGTTGGTTGGTTGGTTGGTTGGTTGGTTGGTTGGTTGGTTGGTTGGTTGGTTGGTTGGTTGGTTGGTTGGTTGGTTGGTTGGTTGGTTGGTATTTTGGGGCAATTGACACATTATATTTTTAATTTTATTATATCAATAGGAAACTTTTTATGCAACATGAAAATTATTGTACCCTGTCAGTAGTGATAATGATAAGTTAGCAAAATCTCCCTCAAGAAGGGGGAATGTAAACAATGAAAATATTCTAAGTCCATGTAAACAAATGAAAATTTTCTAAGTCCACAGCCAGCTCGTACGACTCCAGGGATTTAGTATATATAATATATATATAATGTATAATTACAATATAAAATTTGGAAATCTTTTATTTTTTAGGGACAATTAAAATATGATTTTTTAAAGAAAATTTGCTGGCTCGTACGACTCCAGGGATTTTGTTTGAATATTATATATATAGTATAATTATACTATAAAATTGAGAAATCTTAATTTTTAACGGGGCAATTGAATTAAATTTTTTTATAAAAGAAAGTTTGCCAGCTCGTACGACTCCAGTGAGTCGGACATATAATGTATGTAGTTGTTATGGCTGGATGTGCCGCCTTGATATGTGATGAAGGTATAATGAAAGAAGTATGTGTAGAATAGTTCTGAGAATCTTGTGCGCGCTTTATGAGAACACGAGCCTCGCCCCTGTTTATGTCTGGAGCTACCGCGCTTTGATTAGAAGCCGGTGTGCGTGTGGTCGGGTAGCAGAGGATTAGAATATTAGAAGTTAGATAGGGGAAGTGTTTCTTGCACATCTTGAAAAGGGGAAGGGTATAAATTGGCACTGCTGGGGAGGTGCTACCGCTACACTGCAGTCAGTCTTGGTGACCACCACTTCAGCTTCACACTAGTTAACATGGAACCTTATTTAGAGAGGTTTAAAACTGTCAGAGAAATGTTAGACATGGGTGATTTTTTACAATTACATCCTGCTCGTCAAATACGTGGTGTTAAAAGACGTATATTAGAACTTTGTGAAAGTGTTCATGAACAAGAAAATTTAAATGAATATCTACCACGAATTGATAATCTTATTGACTTTGCTCAAAATGCAAATGGGAATGCTGAGAAAGAATATGTAAGACAATGTAAGTAAAATGTTAAAATATTCTTTGTTGCTATGTTGAAATACCTTAACTTTTATAAAATGTATGCAGTAAAAATATATTCATGCTCAGATGATAAAATGTGTTTTTAAGACAATACTTTTTTATTTTTTTGCTTTACTGCATGACAAAAAAACATTTTAGTTGGGAATCTTTTTTTATAAACTTTGAACATTATGTTTTTATTTTTTTCTTCTCGAGACTCAAGTGCGCGAAAGAGCGTTGCGCATCTATGAGTGCTAGCGATGGGTTGGTGGGAGGGAGGGGGGGGGGGGGGAAGGCTGCAGTATTGCCTCCTAAACGTCGACAGATTATTTATATTATTATTTGCTCACTTTTAACTAGCGTCTAGCAGACAATCGGGGAAGGGGGGGGGGCGGGGCTTGGCTTGCAAAATAAAAACTGTTGTAGTAGGAATTAATTTTCTAAACTTTAACGAAATGATTTAATTTTTTTATTTTCGAGACTGTAGTATATAAAAAAGCGTTGCACATCTATGAGCGTTAGTGTGTAAAGTAAAAAACAAAACATCCTGCTTATAAAAAAATTGTCTCATTATAATATTTTATGGTTGAAAATAAAATTTAAATTTAGTATACATAATTAAGTTCAAAGTTAACTTCACAATGTGTTTGACAGTAAAATATTTTTAATTTTTAGACATTAATATATATGTATTTTATTTTTTTGCTTTGCTGTATAACTATTAGATGTACAAAACCTAGACGCTTTTTATTAAAATACAGTAAAAAGGATTTAGTAGGTTTTTTATGCTGCTAAACTTGATATTTTTAATGTTTTTATTTTTTATTCTCGGCGTAAATATAATTAATGCAGTAAAAAACACACTTCACGTTGTTTTTGTGCGCCGAAGATGCATTTATGCTGCCTACGTTTGCGCAGCCTTGTTGGTGCTGGTGGGTGGAATACATAGTATTGGCTGCCAGCAAGGAAGAGTAGGAGGAGGGGGGGGGGGGGGATTAAGGGGAGGGGGGGGGTGGTATGAGAGGGAGAGTTAAATGCTAGAACGTTTATATAGTAAAAAAATCGTGTGTTTTTTGTATGAAGAAATATATTTACTTTACAGAAGAGTGTTAAATACGATATAATTTTTTATTTCATCGTGTGTTCTTTTGCGAGGATAATTTTTTATGAAGAAATATATTTATGCTACAAATGGAGTTTTAATATATCGTGTGTTATTTTGCGAAAACAATTTTTTATATATGTTTTGCTGCCATTTGGCATTGGTGACTTTATTGTATGGTTGTAAATTACCATTACCTACCGCGCAAGCGATGCGCAGTGGTATAGTATAATGAAAAGTGTTAAATACAATAAAATAATTTATTTTATCGTGTGTTATTTTTTGACAAAAAATGTTTTTCGTTTGTAGAAATATATTTATGCTACACAATGGAGTTTAAAACATTATAATGTTATATTATATCGTGTGTTATTTCTCGAAAACAATTTTTATATTCATATGTTGCTTCCACTTTCCACTGGTGACTTTAATGCGTGGTTGATAATTACCATTGTAAGACGCGCAAGCGACAAGCGACGCGCGGTCTCACCATAGAGGATGCTGACTATAGTGTAAAGTGCATGCGCGTACTTATGTAGTGGGTGGGCGTGGTATATATTTTGCTGCTGCCCTGCAGAGCAGAATCAGGGATGTATTACAAAATATTGAGTGCATTTTAATATTGATTTTTACATTTTATTTTTTGCAAAATAGCTTTAAAATATAATGTATAAAATTCATTGTTGGTACAAGGAAAAAAATAATATTTTTTTACTTTTTTAATAAAGTAGAATGCACTATTATAAAAGGGGAAGGTAAACCACGGAGCACTATTATAATGAATAGATTCGTGTGCTATTGTATGAAGAAATATATTTATGATACAATCTAGTGTTTACATGGTATAATATTTTTTTTAATGTATCGTGTGTTATTATACAAACAAATATTTTTTAACTACATATACAATATGTATGCATATATGATGCTGCTGCTAGGAGTAGTGTTTACAACGATTCGAACGGTACACGCTGATGTCAACAGTTGGAAAGGCGGAGTTGCTAACATTGTGAATGCGTGCCATGCGGATTGTGTTTACATTAAAACAAAACGCTGTCGTGTAAAAATTGTGGCTTTCTACAATATTTTTCAATTACGAAATAATTTTTGAAATAAAATGTATACAATATGGCATCAATTCAAAATATATTTTGTTATAATAAGACAATGGCGAAAGTGAAAAAACTTAGTTTTTGTTTTTTATTTTTATTTAATTATTGGAATACAGAAAATCCATTTTGTTTGTATGCATACAAAATTTACGTATTATAATATTTTTATTGTTGAGTTATAATATTTAACTTTGCTGCGCGGATCAAACTATTATGTGTATATACAATTTGATCATGCTAAATTTCTATTGCATTTTATATTAGTAATATTTTTCATTTTTTATTGTTTAGATGTTTTTCCTGTAGCAGCGACCAATAACATTAGTGGATATGTTGTACCAGAAAAGAGAGGTAAAACATTTATTTTAGCTTGTAAAAAATATATTTATCTTGAATATTATTTTCAGCTCGAATTGAAACTTCACAGCCTAGTACATCTGACACTCAACATGACATTACAAGTGCCTCATCGAGTGGTACACATGATGACACATACTCACCTCCAAAAAAAAGACTAGGTAAAATTAAAATAATGTAAAAATTTAACAATAGTATTTACACAGTATATTTTATTTAGGGCGTCCTCCAAAACCCAAAGCACCTCCAAAACCCAAAGCACCTCCAAAACCTAAAGCAATAAAAGCTATTAGAGGAAAAAAGAATAATACTGCTACAACAGCAGAGGCCTCAACAGCAGATGCAAGTACCTCACAATACATTCCACCACCGACCTCATCAAATAGTGTAGCAGGTAAATATGACTACATTATTATTTGAAAGTTAAAATAAAATGAGCAATTTTAATATAATTTTATAATTATTATTTTAGGTTCAGTGCCTCAGTATGCAAGTACCTCACAATACATTCCACCACCGACCTCATCAAATGGTGTAGCAGGTAAATATGACTACATTATTTGAAAGTTAAAATAAAATGAGCAATTTTAATATAATTTTATAATTATTATTTTAGGTTCCGTGCCTCAGTATGCAAGTACCTCACAATACATTCCACCACCGACCTCATCAAATGGTGTAGCAGGTAAATATGACTACATTATTTGAAAGTTAAAATAAAATGAGCAATTTTAATATAATTTTATAATTATTATTTCAGGTTCAGTGCCTCAATATGCAAGTACCTCACAATACATTCCACCACCGACTTCATCAAATGGTGTAGCAGGTAAATATGACTATATTATTTGAAAGTTAAAATAAAATGAGCAATTTTAATATAATTTTATAATTATTATTTCAGGTTCAGCGCCTCAATATGCAAGTACCTCACAATACATTCCACCACCGACCTCATCAAATGGTGTAGCAGGTAAATATGAGTACATTATTATTTGAAAGTTAAAATAAAATGAGCAATTTTAATATAATTTTATAATTATTATTTCAGGTTCAGTGCCTCAGTTTAGCATCACATTTGATCCTTCTGTAATGCTACCATCTCAATACTTTCCACCCATTGTCAATGCTGGCCAACCTACTGCTGCAATAGGTAAATATCGTTTCATTTTTTATTTTTAATGCACTTTGAAGCAAAAAATGTATTTTTTTAATTTTGTTTTTGTTTATTTACAGATGTATTAACTCGTCATAAAATAACTACAGGAAGCATGTACAAATTGGTACCTCAAACTTTAGGAGCACTTCCAAAAAATCCTCCTCCTATTAAAATAAATAAAAAAGCTTTGGAATCTGAAAATACATCTGTCCCAAATGAAGCTGCAATTTCTAATCGTACTGTAGATATTGTTAAGCGAATTACAGGAGTGCAACAATATCAGCTCCAACCAGTCATTGCTGAAAATTCTAATGCTGTAATACATCAGCAACCTATTTTTTCTGCTACACCCCAAACTGAACATCCAAATACCCCTCCCCCTCCTCCTTTTTCTAACACTGACAATGTTAACACTATTGTGGAGGGTAATATGCAAGCTTCTAATTCTACAGTTGTGCAAGAAAATAATGAGGTTGTACCTGAACAATCAGGGAATAGTGTACGTGATGATATTGCTGCCAACACGGCTCAATTAAAAGTTAAACGTAAACATAAAAACCGTCATCTTCAAAATGATGTAGAGACAGAAAGAGCTGTCAGTTCCATTACTATTCAAACTGATAGTAAGAAAGATAAATCTGAAAAAGTAAAAAAATTGTCACTTAAAAAGCAAAGTAAAGCTGTAAACCAAGATGAAAGTAATCATCAATCAACTAAAGAGAGAGTGTTTCATGAGTATGAGGAGAAGCAAAAACAAAAAAAAACTAGATGGAATCCAAGCATGCCCATTTCACCAGAGGTTTTGCAGTATACTCCTACCCCACTGCATATTTTGAAGCAGCAAAAGAATAATAATCATCGTGACTCCTCTCGTTCCCGTTCGCGCAGTCCTCATAATAACACACGCAATATTTCTACACCTTCTCCTATAACTACTCCTGAGAAAATGCCTAATACTCCTGGTAAATTAATACCTGACCTGACTAAAACATGTTCCTCTTCTCATGCAAATCAGCAAAACAAATCAATGCCACGTTTACATTCTCTTTCACCAAGTCCCCCTCCTCCTACACCTTCACCTCCTGCTACACTCCCACCTCCTCCTCTTCCTTCTCTTCCTCCTGCTTTTCCTCCTAAAAACACAGTTGAGAATCTTGACGAAAGTTCCTCGTCCTCTGACAGCTCTAGCAGCTCAAGCACATCTTCTTCTTCTGATGTAGAAGAAAATGAAGAAGTGAGTACAAAAAGTACCACATAAAAACAATAATATATTTTTATATGTGTTTTAACTTAAACACTTTTTTAAATTCTCAGTTGAATTGATATAAAATTAATGTAAAAATGAAAAACAATTATATGTTTAAGATATTTAAAACTTAGCAAATAACATAAATATTAACATATAATCGTTTTTTATTTCAGAATCAGCCAATGAACTTACAGGAGGGGAGAGGAGGTTCACAGGTTCAGAAGTCCTTCACAATACAAGGTAGAAGGAAGAATTATGTAAAAAAATTTAATGTTCATGCAATGGAATATGTTTTAAAATTACATAAACCATCTGCAAATGAAAATGTTTATACACATTACCAAAAAGTTATTGAAGACTTAGTTAAGTTGTTTAAACAAAACACGTCTCCATGCAATAAGATAGGAGTTGTTATTAAAAATAGTATAAAGGATCTACTGACACCAATTGGCTTGTCCTATCGAGATGTCTCGCAGCTTAGTGCCGACACATTATGGGGTCTCATCTATAGAGTTTCACAGTCAAACACAGAGTTTTTCTTAGAGGGTGAAATCTCTGCCCATGTAAATGTTATAGATTTAAACTTTGGAAAAGGATATGACAGAAATCGTATATATGGTAGTGTGAATGAATATATAAAAAAAAACAGAGGCGTTATACCAATTATTGCAGAAGGTACAAAATGTCTTGCACATGCTGTTATAGTAGGCTTGGAACTAATAAACAAAACACCAAATGTTAAAGATATACAAAAAGATACAAATAGAATGGAAGAGAAAGTAGAGGAATTACTTGACTTAGCTGGTATAAATTTAGAACATGGTGGAAGTATTGTTGAGCTTAATATAATTCAAGATATTTTGCCTTCTCATATTCAACTTGTTGTTTTTGATGATATTCAGACAAGACACATATTTTTTAAGCGTAAAATGGATGGTGTAACCTCTCATATATTTTTATTTTTACATGACCACCATTATTCTACCATTTCTAGTATTTGCAATTTTTTTCTATGCTCTTATTACTGTAAAGAGTGCTTCAGTGCCTATGAAAGCAAAGTTACACACAGGTGTAAGACAAAATGTAGAAAATGTTTTAAATTTCCTATATGTGTACCTGAAAAAAATGTAAATATTCAATGTGTTGACTGTGGTGGAGATTTCAAATCTCAAACTTGTTATGACAATCATTTGTCTAATATGTTAACCAAAATAAAAAGTGTATGCAATTATTATAAATGCTGTACACTCTGTAAAAAAACATATACGCTCTATGCTGGGCGAAAGCATGCTCACACTTGTAGTGAAACTTACTGTAGTAACTGTAGGACACATGTTCCTGAAGGTAGACATCATAGATGCTATATAAAGAAGGACACAAAAAAACAACCACCTTCTGAAGAAAATGTAATGTTAGTGTACTGGGATGCGGAGACAACTCAGGACACTCGAGTGTCCGAAAATGAAAATGATGGATTTTATCATGAATGTAATTTAATTATAGCTCACACACAATGTTCAGTATGTAAAAATAATGACACAGATGTACCATGTACAAGATGTGGAGGAGATGAAGGAAATAGAGTTCAAGTTTTTCAGTTTGACCCTGTAGCTGCATTTTTAAATTTTCTTTGCTTGCCAAGAAAAATATTTAGAAAAATAATTTTACTTTGCCACAATTTTCAGGGTTTTGATTCCTATTTACTTATACGACATTTCTTAACAGTCATGAATGTAACACCTAAAGTTCTGCTTAGAGGGGCAAAAGTCATTTCTTTAGAATATAAAAAACTAAAATTTATAGACAGTTTAAACTTCTTACCATTGAGACTCTCTCTATTGCCAAAAACGCTAGGCCTTGATGAGGATTTAAGCAAAGGTCGGTTCCCTTTTTTGTTTAACAGTTTTGAAAATAGAAATTACGTTGGCATTATGCCTGAAGCCAAATATTATGATCCTGATCAGTTATCTGTAGATGAGAGAGAAAAATTTTATAATTGGTACAATAAGAAAGTAAATGAAAATTATATATTTGACATGCAAAAAGAAATTTTACATTATTGTAATTTGGACGTAGAAATATTAAGAAAAGCAATGAACAGGTTTAGAGACATCATAATTAAAGTTGGAAATGTAGACCCTGTAACTGAATGTTTAACTTTGCCACACTGCGCTAGTCTCATTTTTAGGCGTAATCATTTAGAAGAAAATATGTTAGCTGTCTTACCTGTTAGAGGTTATAGAATGTATGATACTCAGTCTAAAATAGCAATAAAATGGCTCTTGTCACTCGAAAAAACTCGAAACATAAAAATTCAACATGCCGCAAATGCTGGAGAGTACAGGACAGCAAGAGGAGGATTCTTGGTGGATGGTTACTCAAATATTAATGGAACAGAAACAGTTTATGAACTAAATGGCTGTTTTTATCACTTTTGTGAGTGTCAGGGTGAATTAAACCAGTCTGTTAAATACGCTAATGATCCTCACAGTAACTTGGCAATGAGACGAAGCAACACAGAACGTAAAATAGCAGCATTAAAAAACCTGGGGTATAAAGTTGAAGTTATGAAAGAATGTGATTTTATGAGACAGTTGAAAGCAAATCCAACACTTAAAAATTACTTAGATGGGCACCCATTGGTATGCGAGACACCTTTGGTACCAAGGGATGCAATGATGGGAGGAAGGTGTGAAAATTTTGCTATCTATGATGAAATTACCGTTGGAGAAAATGATGAACTTAACTTTCATGATTTTATTTCCTTATACCCTGCAATTTTAAAGTATTTTTCAATGCCAATTCATCACCCTATCATTCATCTTGGTCCAAATTTTCCAGACTTACAGTTAATAGAAGGATTAATTAAGTGTGTTATTTTGCCACCACGATCTCTCTTCTTGCCACTTCTTCCTTTGAAATTAAATGACAAACTGGTTTTTGTTTTATGCAGAACTTGTGGTGAAAACTTGACTCAGGGAGAATGTGTTCACGAAAATGAAATGGACCGTGTCTTATCTGGTACATGGGTCATAGAGGAAATAAGAAAAGCTCTTTCCTTGGGGTACAAAATAACAAAAATTATTGAAGTATGGGAATACCAGGTTTCAAAATATGATAAAGCAACAGGTACTGAAGGTGTGTTTAACTCATATGTAAATGTATTTTTAAAAATTAAACAACAAGCTAGTGGATGGCCTGAGTGGGCAAATGATGAAGCAAGCAAAGATAAATATATTCAAAATTACTTTGAAGCTGAAGGAATTATGTTGTGTCGTGATGAAATTGAAGTTAACCCTGGCCTAAGAGCCATTGCAAAGTTATTGTTAAATGCACTGTATGGGCGATTTGCAATGAACTTAGAACGCAGCCAAACAAAAATAATTAAAGATTCAAAGGACTTTTATGATTTACTAACGGATCCTAATATAATTGTCCACACTGTTCATTGTATAAATCAAGAATATGTACTAGTTAATTATGAAACTCCTCTTGAATTAATTCCTCAAAATAATACTGTTAACGTTGTTGTTGCTTGCTTTGTTACTGCTGGAGCTCGCCTCCGCCTTTATGAGCAAATGGAAATGTTACAAAGAAGGCTAAAATATGTAGATACGGATTCTACGCTAAGCAGATACAATCCAGGGGACAAAAGAATACCAACAGGAAATAACTTAGGAGATATGAGTTCAGAACTAGAAGAGGGATGTATTATTTCTCATTTTGTGTCTGGTGGAGCAAAACATTACAGTTATAAAGTAATAGATGCAAAAGGTAACAATGTTAAAACTGTAATGAAATGCAGAGGAATATCTCAAAACTTTTCTAATAAGGAAATAGTTAATTTTGATAAATTAAAGAGCATGGTTCTTGAAGGAGCACCATCTGAGGTTGTATCAATTCCTAGAAAAATTTTAAAAAATAAAGATTTTAATCTTGTGACCAAACCCATGACTAAAGTCTACAGAACAGTAAATTCAAAAAGATGGGTAAAGCCAGACAGCTTTATAACATTTCCATATGGCTACAAATCTGACTAAATATATGTATTTTTTATATACCAGATTTTGTTTACTTTGCATGCCTTTTAATATATTTTGTTTGTACTAAGTTTTATGAATTTGCATGTCTTTTATGATAATAAAAATTATTAAAAATAAAATTCAATCTTCTATATATTATTTTTTCATTATTATTATTTCTAAGGAGTTAAATATTATAACATATAACACACATCATTATTTTTTACTAGTTTTTATTTTTAAGAATGATACATATATTATGATAAAATAATGAAAAAACATGTTTTATGCTACACTACTATTTTATTATAAAGTAAAAACTAATACAATAAATGTGTTTCAATTTAAAAATTAAATGTTAATGTTTAAAGCTAGTATGATTCTCTATTATATTGGTAAAAAATACAGTATATATGTTTAATACATTTAAACTATTCAATTACAAAGTTAAAAACAATACAGACTACACGGTGATTAAATGTACTGAAAATGAAATGATTATTATAAAGTTAAAAATACAGTTAATGTTTTATATATCTAAACTATTCTATTAAAAAGTTTATATGATGATTAATTATAAAGAAATTAAAAGGATTAATGCTACTATGCTTATCTATTACAAAGTTAAAAATATAATCATGAACAAAATGACTACTTTTTACTACTTTTTACTACTAATTTGATTATCATATGATGAACATTGAAAAAAATTAACCATACTATACATAATAATTTTCAATTACATATCAGATTTCTTTCTGAGACACATGGTTAGCAAATTATCAGCTGAGAGGTTAATCATTTCATACAAACAACGTAAAACATCCAGTCCATTAACAGAAGGGTACACAAACTTAGTAAGATCAAGTTGGTTGAGAATTTTTTTGAAATCTTCACTATGATTTACTTTCATCAAGCTGGATTCATGGTCTTTAATAATCTCTTTAACCATTTTGCTGTACAAATCTTTAATCTCATCACACCAGGTTTGCTGTTGATTTGTTAAATAAGTAATGAGAGGAAACAATTTAACAAAGTTAAACCAAGTTTTCTCGACAATCCAAATTGAGACGACATTGTCAGATGCCTCAAAGCCAGATGTTGTAGGTTGGAAGTCAGCTCTCTCGATAACCAACATCTTGTTGGAGTAGGTTGTATCGAAGCGAACCCGCAGCCCCGTTGTTAATGTCATAAATCTTTCTATGTAGTTTGCTGAGTTTGCTGAGGTCTTGTAAAAGAAGCTAGAGATGGCTGGCTCACAATCCACAAGTTGCTTGAACTCTGCAGAAGTAAATCTAATTTTGTAGGAAGTGCCTGGCTTTGATAACCAAACATTTGGTGAAACGTCCTCTGCAACTTGGATTCCACAAGACACAGTTTTGCAGTGTGAAGGAGTCAAGCCGTAAGTTACGTCGAGCAGCTTTGAAGCCATTGTGATGATGTGTGTCTCTTTACAGGTAAGTTTAAAATGAAGAAAATATTATACATGATTTCCTTTATATAGTGAAAAACTACCACTTAGCGCATGCGCACTTTGCTCGACATATTAAGTCTTCGTTTTTTGCATTTTTATGTCCCTTAACAACATCAAAAAATAATCGAAATCCAAGGATTGCATATGCATCATTTGAATAAACATCATTACAATGAAAGTTATGAATAAAATTATTTAAACTAATATAATGTGCTTTTGCACTTACAAATAATATACAATAGTGTCCACATACAGATGAAGTTAAACTTTGCAATGTTTTAGTATTATTTACACAATTATCACTGTTTCTTTTAATAAATTGTTCATGACTTTTTACAATTGAAGGTAGCCCATATGAATCAAAATATTCAGCGTTACCAAAATTATCAAAGTAAATTGCCACCCAGTGAGCACCTGGCATATCTTGTTTGTCTGTGTTCACAATGTATGCACTATTTTTCCTTGCCTTCTTTGGCAACGTATCAGCTGCATAAACACCTTTGAATATTTTTTTTGTGCAGGGGTCTCTTTGAAGCACACGACTTATATCCAAGTTCGTTAATGGAGCATAATGTATGCTCTCCATTTAGAAATCAACTGTCACTTTTCGGTCTTTGCATATCTCCACCAGGTTCTGAAACTCACCGTAAACTACACAAGTCAAAGTGTCTGTTAAACTTTTGTCAAACCGTATTTCCAGCTCAATCACACTATTCTTTCGTAAGTTCCACATGTGAAGGTTTGAAGACAAATCTGGAGACAAGTCAAAAGTATGTATCACATACCCTCCAGCTCCATACTCATCCCTATTTATATGGTAACCATCGTCACTGAAATTAATTCTGGTTCCTTGAAATGTGTGGAAATATGAAAGAATGTAGTCAGGAGCTGCAGGTTCAAATGTCATTTCAAGTGGTCTAGTAGTGACTGGTACTCCATCTCGAGTAAGTGAGACATAATTCATATTATAATGTTGGAAGTCAAATGGGTTCAATGTATAATCTCCATTTACAGCTTTGTTCTTGGTGAGTCCAAAAAACACTCTTACAGGAGTCGGGCCAGTGAATAACTTTTCTCCAAAGTTATGACCACCAGGTGGGATTGTGAATGACTTCATTTCTACACGACTAATAGGGTACTTTGCACTGGTTGTTGCCAGCACCTTACTGTGTGCCACTAGAATTGATGGAGATATTCTCACTCGTCGCACAAGTAACGTTGCTTTTGCAATTTTGATTGTATACTTTGCATCACCAGAATCCATAAGACAAAATGCAGGCTTAGATCTGGTGAAAAGAATGTCTATTGGGACACCATTTATAATAAATGTACTTTGTCCAAATATGTCTACTTTAATTTGACCGAGGAGAGGCACAAGCTTACTGCCTTTGATATGTGCCCTTCGTTGTGCAAGTCCCACATTTGCGTCTAAGTCATTCATTTTTCCAGCTGTGTCTTTATAATATAAAGCCATGGTTTGATGACTTTCCTTTGCTGTAACATTATAATTAAATAATGTTTCAAAGTACGCTCTGTATGGGTACAACTGTGATGGTGGTGACAACATTTTGTTGTTCATTGAAACACTTACTTCTGAAAAAAGTGAATGAAGAAAATTGTTCACAGGACCAACTTTGTTAACATCAGCTACAATGTCTTCTCCTTTATCAGTTTTTATGCTAACCAAGAGTTTTAAATATGTATGTGAAGGGTCTAAGTAATCATCAGCACTAATAGGAATAGAAAACTCAAGAGGAGCTTCGTTGTCAATTGAAGCATTTGGTTTAATGTACAATACTTCTGAATTTTCAATGCTAATTTGTGTGGGTGGCAGAGCAAATAGGTCTAGTTCACTCTTGGTACATTCAGGAGAGTTATTATGAATGAAAGCCATTGAATCTGTTAGCCAAAAATGTCAGAAAATGTTTGTGTATTCTTTCTTTTAGCTTTTTTCACGCACTTCTTTTTCTTGGGTTTCAGACGTTTCACTTGTTTTTTTACTTTTTTTGTTGCTTTTTTTTTCTTCGAGGTAGCAGAGGTCTTTCGTTTCTTAGTTACAGTTGCAGACTGATTATTTTTTGAATTCTTACGCTTATATACTCTTCCCGAACCACTCATTTTCTGAACAGCTCTCTCAGTTAAGTTATGACCCATGTTTCTTACTCTATTCTGGAGGCTTTCTTTAATAGGCACTAGTTTTATTGTGTCAGAAAGTACACCAACACCTCCTGAGAGTGCTTCGTCCTTAATTGCTGACAAGCCACTCTTAAGAAGTGGCAATACTGAGCGAAGCATTTTACCAAAAAAATTTCCAATGCCTCTTCCTGTTTGTTCACGAAAATATGCATTTCCAACTCCTGATTGAGCTTGTTTCAAGTAATATGTTGTATATGAATTCATATTTATGAGGAGCAGCGACGAAAGTGTAGTAGCACAGAGCAGGTTCCACTTATGAATGGTAAAAGTTCTTCATTTCTGTCTTTTATATCAATGGAAATTTCATCAATTTCCTTCAGTGCTATTGGTGCATATTGAGGGACTTTATAAAAGATACAACCACTGCCACCATGAACATATGAATTAATATCTATAGTAATACATTTCAAAATTTTGCTTACTCTGTCACCAAAAAGTTGTGGTTTTACTATGCTGCAATACAAGTAAGCTTGCGATGGAATACCCACATTAAAATCTGGTGAATGGGGTGCTTGAATGTACTGTCCTCTGAAGTCAGTTGCATTAGGAAATCCTAACTGCATAGCCAAAGTCCTTGTGAGTCTAAGTCTCACATCATCCACAATATCTGAGGTACATAAAACTCTATTTTTATCAAGTTTAAATGTGTATTCATAATCCAAATCTTCTTGAATTTTTTGTAATATGTTTTCAACATTAAGTGTGTAAGTATCTTGAATAATACATCTTTTTCTTGTCATGCCACCATGCTTGGTCCACGCTCTGCTGTTTTGACCGTAAAAATTACATAAAGTCATTGGAAAATGTATTTCATGAACAGCAACTTCCCATGCTTCATGAAGAACAATTCTCTTTTGCAGCTTATTGGTAAAGCAGGATGTGGTGTTTTTTGGATGTAATGTAGCTGAGGAGTCGCTTAATAATGTAATATAAAATTCGTCCTCCATTTTTTATTTTTTAATATTGCTGGCACTGATCCAACTGTTGAACTTCTCGGGGTAACCAATCCAACTGACAAACAGCTCCTTTCTGTCACCTTTTCCTCTGGTTTTAATGATTTTATCAATTTTATGAAACTCAGGTAAGCCAACCTTTTGAAGTTCACATTCATAAAATCGACCAGCTATTTTTTCACCTTGTAAGTCACAAAGTTCATACATTATAGGTCTCCTCTGCAGTACATTATTAATAACAAATATTTCTTTTGAATAGTTATTTTCATAACCTTTACTAAATGCTTTTTTTGTTTTACTTATCCTAACATTGTCACCAACTTGCAGCTTTGGTTTTGTTCCATCTATTGGAAGTTGATGTTGATATAATTTTTTCCAGACAGATAAAAAGTTGTGTTCATTCACACTGACTGGTGTTGTGCCAATGCTACTATGATCAGTGGCGTTATATCCTTTTATAATGTCTTGAAGTACATCAACATACCTATGACTGTTGCTATGTGTAAAATATCTCCACAGCTTTGTTTTTAATGTGCGTATAAACCTCTCAGCCACGCAAGCCTTGATGTCTGCATTTTCAGTACTATACATACCAATGTCACTATTTTTTAAAAATGTTTTCAAAATTTTGTTTTTAAATTCAAGTCCTTTATCAACACAAATTTTCAATGGCTTGCGTGCTACTTTATTTATAATATCTTCTAGTGCACTTTTAACTGTTTCAGCAGACTTATTTTTTAACACACGCACCATTGCAAACTTACTTAAGACATCAATGGCTATAAGTATATAGCAAGCACCATCATTTTCCTGCTTAAACTTCTGCATGTCAGCTAAATCCACATGCCAAACGTCGTCAATATTAGTAACAAAAACAATGTCTCGTTTAAATTTTTTTCTTGCAGGTGCATGGAGAGTGTACGCTTCCTGACCACTTAAAAAATCTTTAATTTTTTTGTCTGAAATGCTCTTAGGCACATGCTTCCGAAGTGTACTGTAGCTACTATATCCAGCAGGATGTTTTGTATCAAAATATATCTTTGAAAGTAATTTGCTCATAGTTTAAATTTTGTCCAAGTACTTGCATAGGGTGAATAATGTATTTTTCTACGTTTTGCAACTGTAGGAACTACAGGAGTCCTTGATGTTGATGGCTGAGGAGTCACAGGAGCACTGTTTACAGCAGTCAAGTAAGAATCCTGTATATTTTTTCCCAAAAATTGTCGTGGCACATTGGAGTCAATAACAGCCTTAGTAAACTCCTGCCAACCTGCTGGGTTAGCATTGCCCCTGGACTTGACAGCGTTACATATAAGATCAACTATATTTGAATTTTTAATGTCTTTGCCATTAACATTAATTTCTCCCGTTTCATTCCAGGATACAAAAGGCCCAGCCATTAATATATTTAATAGCTCTATTCCTTTGTCTTTCATAGTTTTTGGTAACGCTTTTTTAAGTAAATGTATTACTTGAGCATCTTTTGTTGGAAGTAAAGTTTTATTTTCAATAAGGGCTTCTTCAACTGGATCTGCATCTGGTTGTGGTTTTTTATTTATAAGTGGTATTTCAATAGCTTTTTCTTTTTCTTTAACAAAATGTAAATATTTATGTAAAGTTTGAGAGTACATTTTCCATTTTAACTCGTCAGAACAATTTGTGTTATATAGTATACTGTGCATTTCTTTATCCATCCCAGAAAGCTGTTTTGTGTCAAGTCTTGAAAAAATTTCAGGTGGAACGAGGATCATTTTTGTAGCTTCTTCCATGTTGATTTAAATAATTTTAGACAGTAATGCACCCAGAACTGGTAGAAGAAGTGGTATTAAAAAATTTCCACCCTTTTGTAATAATTTTCTTTTTGCTTTCCAGTCGCCTGTTTTTTTCACAATGCTTCTTAAATATGTCTTATGCTTGGAGTATTTTTTCTTCTGTTTCTCGTCCAATATTATATTACCTTGTAAAATATTAAGCACACATTCACATAAGGTACAAACTAAATGTTTATCAGCATGCTTTAAAAGAGCATTTCTTAGTTCAGGTTTAGCATTTAACACAATTTTCAATATTGCTACTTGCTGCTCTGTCAGTTGCTCCTCCATTTGTGGTTAAATTTACATCTATTTTTTCTTCTTTTTATTAGCTTGAGGTACATACACAATTGGGTAGCCTGGATCTTCCTCCCCTAAAATGTTTGTACGCACACGACAATGGTCAGGTGTTGACTGTTTCAAGTCAACAAGCAAATAACCATGAGGTCGTGTTGTAGAATCTTTATATGCCTCTTGTATGAACTTTGGTCCTGATGGAAAAATCTGACGTGCCAAGTGTGAAATTTGTGTGTAGTCCCTTGGATTTTTAAATAAAACAAGATAATGTGTATTTAAACTTATATCTCGAGCTCCTTTAGATTGATGAAATATATTTTGTGTGATGTAAATAACTGAAGTGTTGGTATGATGTGAACCTTTTGTAAATAAGTCAACAATAGAAGCACCACTTTCTCGCATCAAGTCATCAATCACAATGAGTCTAGGTAAACTATTATCCTCCCTTACAATATCATCAAGACCTTCTTGAAATTTTATTATACCATCCAATGATGGTATTTCTGGATGCCAACCAGAATAGCACCAAAGTATATTTTCAAACTTTGTGTCACATCCTTTTAATCCATTAATTATAAATTGCTGAACAAAATAACTTTTTCCTGAAGATGTTGGACCAGCCACACATGATGTGAAAGGATGTTTCAACCTCAAGTCCATTTCTTATACTGACTATTTTCTTATGTTGCTACTTTTTTATATCTTTATATATAAAAATCAGGGATGCTATACTATATAAATAACAAGATTTATTTTATGTTTTGGTTTGGTTTTTATTCACTTTATTGTTTACATCTCATTTTTTTATTTTTCAACTAAATATTATTTTTATACTTTGCATGCAAAAAACATCTATGTTAATTTAATAACACTATCTAAGCAACTACACATGACGACTATTGTCGTAAAAGCATCTAACAATCAAACAGGGCCCGGCGCAGCCTTGATGGTGACCCATCATTTTCAATGGGCTCATTTACACCTCGGCCTTGCACCAAAAGGTTGAGGTAGTGCTCAGTTGTAAGATTCAGCACTTGGAGAAGGCCCTTCAGCTCAACCCATGTCATGGCTGACATGTAGATCCTCTCAGCCACAGTGTCACCAATGTACTGACGAATCAGTGCCCAGCGACTCATTTTGTCCTTCTGGAAGTAGCAGTAGGCAGCTCCATTGCAGATTTCAATTTCCTCATCAGCGTCCTCCTCGTCCTCAGTGAATTCTAGGGCCTCTATCTCGCACTTGTAGATCAGCCCACGGCTGATGGCAGGAATTCCGCTCTTGAGAAATTTTATGGCAGGTAGGCGAATCTCATTGGTTCCCTGCTGAATAACAATTATGACTCTGTCATTCACGCTCAGGTTGGCATCATTCAGCAGACACACACGGATTGACATGTCAAGTCCAATGTGGTAGTCAGCACTCAGTAAAATTTCCTCAACTGCAAGCTTGCGACGTTTCTCCATGAACTCTGCTTCCATGTGGTAGTCATCAATGTAAAATGCTTTTTCACCATTCATTCGCTGCTCCACTTCCATGGCCTCACAAATACATGAATCGCCCGTGGGTTTGATGAGCAGCCTCTTCCTCGGAACCTTTGGAGTATGAACTTTTCCAAGGTCTTGCATCTGCTTTTTGAATCGCTTAGCGGGAGTTGTGAGTGGTTTATCATCAGCATCGTCTTCTTCTTCCTCCACTTCTTCTTCTCCACCACTCTCAAAGTCAGTCACTTCACCTTCTTCATCCTCATTCTCAGACTTTTCTTTAACAGAAGTGAAACTGGTCATGGTTCCAGAGTTGGTGTCAAAAGTAGGAGCTTCCTGGGTGTCAGCTGGAGCTTGAGGTGAAGCTGCTTTCACAGGAGACTCTGGACACTCTTGAGCTAGCGTAATGGTTTTGAAGTTAATGATGATGCCAGACTTGATCTTAGAACTGATGGTACTCGTAGGTGGTGTATTTGGAATAATTTCCACAAGAGAATCTGCAGACTTTGAAGTAGGCGTGATGGATCTCGTCGGGGCTTCGGCTTCGGCTTCCTCTGTGTCTTTGAAGATATCAGGACTAACAGACTGAGATGACGGCTCCATTTTCACTAGTGTACTTGGTTGATGTATCAGAGCGTATGATAAAATTTAATACAGTTCACTCGTTTATATAGTCTCCAGAACGTTGACACATGCGCAGTAATGTGGTAATAAAAAATGTGATTCACAATTAAAATACTGCAAAGAAAGCAGTAGCTCCAGTGATAAATATAGACGTTCTCATACGACGCACATGGAATAATATATTCGCGGAATTTTTCATCGCATACCTCTTTCTATCATTTTCATCATATATGAAGGCAGCACATCCAGTCATAAAAAGTATAATTTCATTATATTTATTAAGAAAAAATTATTTAAATAATAAAAATCTTTTTTATGATAAAAATATAAAAAATTACTAATTCCAGAAAGTAAAAAGTTAACATTGTCATTTCTAATTATCTTACATATATTATATTACATATCCGACTCAGTGGAGTCGTACAAGGTAGCAAAACTTTCTTTTAATTAAATTTATATATAAATATATATAAACAAAAATCCCTGGAGTCGTACGAGCTGGCAAATTTTCTTTTAAAAAAAAATCATAATTTAATTGTCCCGTAAAAATTAAAAGATTTCTTAATTTTATATTAAATTTATATTTTTTTTATATATATAATATATATATTATACTAAATCCCTGGAGTCGTACGAGCTGGCTGTGGACTTAGAAAATTTTCATTTGTTTACATGGACTTAGAATATTTTCATTGTTTACATTCCCCTTCTTGAGGGAGATTTTGCTAACTTATCATTATCACTACTGACCACCTCAATAGACCAGCCTCCCCCCGTAGCAAGCAATGAGGGTTCCGTATACAATGTTACAGCAAATACTTGGGGTGCCACTTCTAATCAAGCAATACCGAGACAGGGAATTAAACTGCGTCTAGCTGATTACCCCAGCCTCACTTCCGCACATCGAGGTGAACAAATCTGGAACTACATTGATGCGGTGGAGGTGGTTCGAAAAGCAGCGGGAGGTACTTATGAGGACTTGGTAGCTAACCTTACTCTGCGAGCCGACGAAGGTGGGCAGAGGTGGTTTACCCAGCGTGGCTGCAAATATCAGGATTGGGAGGGGCTGAAAGAAGGGTTGACTCACTCATATCTCCCACCTAACTATCCTCATACGGAGGACTCCCGTTTGCGGACCAGGAAACAGAGCTTGCAGGAGACGTTTGAAGACTTTTGTCGCTTGACGTGGCGCGATTTTCTCAAAATTCGTCCCACGATGCCAGAGATGGAGATCATGGAGATCGCACATCGCAATGCCAATCCTAATGTCACGTCTTTCATGAAGTCCGCAAGGGAATATTGTGACATGGAAAACCTCATTCGGGGTGGACAGGAAGCGGAAGGTCGTCTCCTAGACCGCATGCAGTACTATCAGAGCATGCCGCCGCCCTTGGCGGCCATCGTGGTGTCAGCTGCTTCCACTGAGTCTCCAACGCGCGCGAGCAAGTCTGCGGACAAAGGTAGCTCGACAGAGAATGGCGCTGATAAGAAACCGGGTCCAAGAAAAGGTTGGAACCGGAAGAGCGAGAAAACGTCCCAAGGGGGATGCAAGGTTTGCCGGGAAGGAGGAAAATCACACTGTATGGCGTGTCTGAACTGTGGACAGCACCTGCATGACACAGCATCGTGTCCTACAGTAAAAATGGCTGCTTCTCCCAAACCACAACAAAAAAACTAGTTAGGGGTAGCGTGGGAGACAAGGAGACTCTCCCACAAGCAGGCATGTTAGGCCCAACTGTATTTAGCACCGTTAAGGAAGGTGTTACAGGTTTACCACAGGCTAGAGTCACAATCCAAAGGTGGGATGGCCTGGGTATCCTTGACACGGCAGCCACACACTCCATTATATCGGAACGAGTATTTAATAAACTGGGTAATGTGAAAGAAAGCCATGTTTCTCCACTTACTCAGTCTATTTACCTAGCTGATGGAAGTGAGGTGTGTAGCTCCAAGATTGTTGAACTTAACGTTGTCCTAGCAGGTAGGCACCATAGACAGAAATTTTTCGTGGTGCGTGACCTATTTGCTAATGTCATTTTGGGGGCTGACTACATGGGCCGGGCGGGGGTAGTACCAGTAATACCTAGAGATGGGTATACATTTGCTGATTTGCTGCCCCAGGAAGTACCGGTGGTCCCATTTGAGTCAGGCTTGCATCCCGCCTGCCAACTTTTCACATTAACTGCTACCTGTAAACTTCCAAATCTGTCTCCTCAACAACGAAAATGTTTCCTACAAGGAGAGCTTTATGATGACCTAACACCTGAAGAGAAACACAAGTTGAAAGCGACACTGCTCCCTTTCCACAATACAATCACAGACCAGCGTGTAGGCTATACTGATGTCCATCTGCACGAAATTCCCACTGGAGACGCGAGACCCGTAAAATCGGCTCCCTATCGCACCTCTCCCTACCGACAGAAGGTGATAGATGAGCAGATGGAACAGATGTTGAAAGATGACATCATTGAGCCCAGCACGAGTCCGTGGGCGAGCCCAGTTTGCCTCCCAATGAAGGCGGATGGAACCCACCGGTTTGCAATTGACCTGAGAAAGGTCAATGCCGTGACCTTGGCTGACTCATACCCCATGCCTACAATTGCTGAGGCACTGGATGCCATGCAAGGAGCTGGATTCTTTTCTACAATTGATTTAAAATCAGGTTACAATCAGGTTGCCATACATCCGAAGGACAAAATGAAGACTGCTTTTATAACAAAACGAGGTTTGTTTCAATACAAGCGTCTGGTGTTTGGAGCCAAAAACAGCGCGGCTTGTTTTCAGCGGACTCTAGACAAAGTTCTTAAGGGGCTTAACAACATCGTGTGTTTTTGCTACGTTGACGATGTGGTAATATTTAGTCGCACATTCACTGATCACCTGCGCGATCTGACCACTGTGCTGAAGAGACTAGAAGAATTTAACTTGACGGTAAGCCCCAAGAAGTCCGTGTTCGCCAGACGTCAATTGAAGTTCCTAGGTCATATCATATCAACTCGAGGCGTTGAAATGGACCAGGACAAAATAAAAGCGGTGGCAGAATTCCCCAGGCCCACTGACCAGAAGAAGCTGGCCACATTTCTTGGAATGGTGTCTTGGTATTCAAAGTTTGTACCCCAAATGGCCTCTGTGGCAAGACCACTCAATGCCATGCGGAGTACAAAACTTCCAACGTCCAAGTTCATCTGGACGGAAGAATGCCAGCGTGCGTTTGACGAACTGAAAAGTCTACTGTGCAAGGCACCCTTACTCTCGTATCCAGACTTCAACCGTGAGTTCTGCTTACAAGTGGATGCTTCCGACTCAGGAATCGGAGCATGTCTAATGCAAGAAGTAGATGGAGTTCCCAGGGTTATTTCTTGGGCCAGTAAGACACTGAATGCTGCCGAGAGGAACTATTCGACGACCCGTAAGGAGGCATACGCCTGTGTCTGGGCAGTGGAGAAGTTCCATGTGTACCTCGACATGGTGCACTTCAAGATGATTACAGATCACCAGGCACTCAAGTGGCTGTTCAGCTCAGCCAAGCCCACTGGGCAAATGGCGCGGTGGATTGTACGTTTGCAGCCATATGACTACGAAATTGTGTACAAGCCGGGAAGGCTTCACGTAGTACCAGACTGTCTCTCGCGCAATTCATTGCCCCTGTCAACTGAAGAAGTCAAGAATCCAGTCGTCATGTGTGTCCACATGACCGATGCTAACCCCACAGCTCAGAAAATTCCTGAGTGGGCGATCAAGCATTCCACGGATATCAGACTTGAGCAAGAAGATGACCAAGAAGTGCAGGAACAGAAGCACCAAGCACAGGAACCAGGGTCAAGGTACGTGCTACATAATGACCTGTTGTACTACAAGACAAAGGATGGTCCAAAAGTGCTCATTCCCAAGCGCTTGCGTGGCGTTATTCTTCAGTCGTGCCACGATGATACTGTGGCTGGACACATGGGTATCAGCAAGACATTGCGACGAGTTAAAACCATCGGCTATTGGCCAAAAATGACAAGAGATGTAGCGCAATATGTGCTTAGTTGCCGGGTGTGTCAACTCACAAAACCTAGCAATCAGCGACCGGCGGGACTCATGGTTCCTCGTGCATCCTCGCATGTCATGGAACAGATCGCGATCGACTTCATTGGGCCCCTGCCTCGGTCAAGCAAGCGCAACGAGTACATTTTGGTACTGACTGATCGGTATTCTAGATGGTGCGAGTTTCACCCGGTACAGAAAGCCACTGCCAAGTCGGCCGGGAAGGTCTTAGAAGCTTTCTTTGGCCGCAATGGAGCAGCAGAAACTGTACTTGCCGATAATGCAACTCAATTTAGGTCACAGAGCTTTGACGCACTTCTGAAGAGGTGGAGCGTGAGATTACGGCACATAACGCCATACTTTCCACGTGCCAACCCAGCCGAGAGACGTAACAGAAATCTCAAAGCCATGCTACGTGCGTACTGCCAAGATGACCATACACACTGGGATGAGAACCTCGGAAATCTCAGCTTTGCGCTGAATTCGGCTGTCAACGACGCCACTGGCTTTACGCCTGCTGAGTTGTTTCTCGGAAGAAAAATCACATCACCAGTAGAAGTAGCATATCGGACAGAGGGCACAAGCCACGCCACCTACGAGGAAGCACATGCCGAGGTGAAGGAGAAGCTCGAAAAGGCTCGAAGATTTGTCGAGGAACACGTCACGAAAAAGAAACAGCTGGAAGCAAGGTACTACAACCAAGGGAGACGTGACGTCACCTACGAGCCAGGACAGCTGGTCTCCGTCAGGGCACACCATCTATCTAGTGCGGATAAGAAATTTGCCGCGAAACTAGGAGATCTGTGGACTGGGCCCTACAGAGTTCTTGAGATGTTCAACCACGTGGACCTCAAGCTTCAAGAAGTCGGTAAACCCACAAGAACGATACGGCGTCACGTGAGCGAAGTCCGACCATTCGTGGGTAGAGAGCAAGGTGAGTCTGGGGGAGGGAAACACCCTCCCAGGGGCTCGGAGGAGGAGCCGGGTACTACCACGGCCCCAGAAGAACCTCACAGCCCACCGATGGCCACCCTGCCAGCGTGCGAGGGCACGCAGGAGGACCGTCAAGCTGCACTTGTGCCAGCTCCCCAGCAGGAGACACCTGCAAGCCCGGAGAACCAAGTCTTCTTGGACGGTAAGAGCCTGGAAGATGCTGCGGCACTTTCAGAGGCCCCCGAGGCCGGAAATGGGAGTGTACTGAGTGAATCAGACACTGAAGAGGGTGATGGGGACGAGGAGACTCCTCGTCGTGGACTACGGGCACGTGGGCAAATCCCACGCCCGGACTTCTTTCAGGCTGGTTTTAAGTAAGTATACCAATTGGGGCTACTTGTCATTTTTGTACGGATCTAATTGGGCCTAACCAGGGACCCATTTTGTCATACAAGATTGACAGTAGCAAGTTACTGGGAGGTTAATATTACCTAAATGTATGGGTGGCCCAACATGAAAGTTCGCACTCCAATTAGTTTCCGTATATTTTTTTTACCATAACTTCACAATTCTTGATAAGTGCTTCCGTAATGTTAGTTTCATGGATCCATGAAATGCAACTCTGCCATACTCGAAAAAACAAAGGTAACTTTTAAAACTTACGTATACCGAGCTTGATATGACTCCACGTCCGTCACTCTTCTTGACCATGCATGGTAAGGGTTTTGTCTTGTTTTGTGCCAAAAATGTCGTTTGAGACATGGCAACGTCGACGTAATATGTACCGAGGGCCGGTGGGGGGGAATCGTTCACTTTTCAATCCTCTACTGCGTACTCATCCTTCTGTTAGCTTGCAAGTAACAGGAGGGACAATGTTACATTATATTTAGTTATAACAACAAGGTGGTCTCTCAATATGTGTAACAGGAATGAATGAATAAATTTAAGTGCATGCTTAGTATAGGTAGTTAGAAAATTTATCCCTACAACTCAGTGCCTTAAAAATTTTGTATGTGTTTGTCAATACAATGCTAGTGCGGGAACATCAAGATAAGAAGATCGAGAAATTTCGCCTCGTGTGAATCGAACTATCCACCCAACAACTGTGGTGAAAAACATCTTACCACAAGTGAAGTTCTGGGGGAGGGTCTGTAACGAAATTTTCCCGCCAAGCGAACTTACACAATATTCTCGTAAGTTCGCCAGCACTAGACTCGCGCTAGACTTGTTACAAAGTTTGCCAGGGCTAGAAAGCTGGCTGTCGAGCTCAGAGTGTTGCTGGCGAGGGAGAAAGTCACCCTCTCATTGGAGGGATGGTGACGTCATCGTCTTCTCGGCACCCGCATTGGCGAGCGTGAAGGTTAGGGGAGGAAAGGAGGACGACGAGAGAGGAGAGAATATACAAGGTGGCGGCTAGAAGCAGCAGCTTCGTAGGGTGTGATGCAACTTATTTGTGAATTACGGCGGATCGCATCGCCCTACCGCCTCTTCTACCTTACCACGCTTACCTGTGTATGCACCTGTGTGGACGCTTACCTGTGACGTGTGCCTAGCCATGTGCGCTCGGGCTCACGGGGGTTGCCGTGATCGCGACTACCCCAACACAGTGCTCGGACAACGACGCGCAGCCATGTTGGCTCGTGCATGACGGACTACCCCGGACAGCTAAGTACAGAGTACTTATTGTGTAATTAATAATTACACCGTGGAGTAATTCCACTGACTCTTGAAACATGTCAATTTGACTTATTTGCTTCATTGGGGATATATGTATTGCGGGTGGGGTAAATTGGGATTTAAGTAACGGGCGGTAATTTTGTACAAGTTGTAGGGTAATAAATTTGTGTGTTGTGTGTTAAAAAATTAAATAAACCTTATTATTTAATAGAACACACCTTAACCCGAGATAGCAAATTAATTATTATTTTACTGATAGTAATTAAAAGAACAGAAGTATAAATTACAATTCACCTCTAAATGCATGACGTCATCGTTGACTGAGCAAGCAAGCGTGACGTCATACCTTTTCAAGTGAAAATAAAAGTAAGGAGAAAACTTTTATTACAACATAATGATATGG
>CATKWE010000016.1:5000-27500 GCA_949825025.1 Siphlonurus alternatus
CCAACCAACCAACCAACCAACCAACCAACCAACCAACCAACCAACCAACCAACCAACCAACCAACCAACCAACCAACCAACCAACCAACCAACCAAAATACCCTAGGACAAAATACCCTCAGACAATTTACCCTAGGACAAAATACCCTCAGACAATTTACCCTAGGACAAAATACCCTTGGATAATTTACCCTAGGACAAAATACCCTTGGACAATTAACCCTAGGACAAAATACCCTTGGACAAAATACCCTAGGACAAAATAAATACCCTTGGACAAAATACCCTTGGAAAAAATACCCTAGGACAAAATACCCTCAGATAAAATACCCTCAGACAAAATACCCATGGACAAAATACCCTTGGACGAAATACCCTTGGACAAAATACCCTTAGACGAAATACTCTTGGACAGAATACCCTCAGACAATTTACCATGTATTATAATATATAACAGCATCTTAGGTATTTCGTAGAATGATAAAAATTATACCTATATCATGCAAACATTTTGCACACATGCAGTACAGTATTAATATTATTATTATTAAAGGGACAGGGTACAATAATTTTCATGTTGCATAAAAAGTTTCCTATTGATATAATAAAATTAAAAATATAATGTGTCAATTGCCCCAAAATACCAACCAACCAACCAACCAACCAACCAACCAACCAACCAACCAACCAACCAACCAACCAACCAACCAACCAACCAACCAACCAACCAACCAACCAACCAACCAACCAACCAACCAACCAACCAACCAACCAACCAACCAACCAACCAACCAACCAACCAACCAACCAACCAACCAACCAACCAACCAACCAACCAACCAACCAACCAACCAACCAACCAAAATACCCTAGGACAAAATACCCTCAGACAATTTACCCTAGGACAAAATACCCTTGGATAATTTACCCTAGGACAAAATACCCTTGGACAATTAACCCTAGGACAAAATACCCTTGGACAAAATACCCTAGGACAAAATACCCTTGGACAAAATACCCTTGGACAAAATACCCTAGGACAAAATACCCTTGGACAAAATACCCTCAGATAAAATACCCTCAGACAAAATACCCATGGACAAAATACCCTTGGACGAAATACCCTTGGACAAAATACCCTTAGACGAAATACTCTTGGACAGAATACCCTCAGACAATTTACCATGTATTATAATATATAACAGCATCTTAGGTATTTCGTAGAATGATAAAGATTATACCTATATCATGCAAACATTTTGCACACATGCAGTACAGTATTAATATTATTATTATTAAAGGGACAGGGTACAATAATTTTCATGTTGCATAAAAAGTTTCCTATTGATATAATAAAATTAAAAATATAATGTGTCAATTGCCCCAAAATACCAACCAACCAACCAACCAACCAACCAACCAACCAACCAACCAACCAACCAACCAACCAACCAACCAACCAACCAACCAACCAACCAACCAACCAACCAACCAACCAACCAACCAACCAACCAAAATACCCTAGGACAAAATACCCTCAGACAATTTACCCTAGGACAAAATACCCTTGGATAATTTACCCTAGGACAAAATACCCTTGGACAATTAACCCTAGGACAAAATACCCTTGGACAAAATATCCTAGGACAAAATACCCTTGGACAAAATACCCTTGGACAAAATACCCTAGGACAAAATACCCTTGGACAAAATACCCTCAGATAAAATACCCTCAGACAAAATACCCATGGACAAAATACCCTTGGACGAAATACCCTTGGACAAAATACCCTTAGACGAAATACTCTTGGACAGAATACCCTCAGACAATTTACCATGTATTATAATATATAACAGCATCTTAGGTATTTCGTAGAATGATAAAAATTATACCTATATCATGCAAACATTTTGCACACATGCAGTACAGTATTAATATTATTATTATTAAAGGGACAGGGTACAATAATTTTCATGTTGCATAAAAAGTTTCCTATTGATATAATAAAATTAAAAATATAATGTGTCAATTGCCCCAAAATACCAACCAACCAACCAACCAACCAACCAACCAACCAACCAACCAACCAACCAACCAACCAACCAACCAACCAACCAACCAACCAACCAACCAACCAACCAACCAACCAACCAACCAACCAACCAACCAACCAACCAACCAACCAACCAACCAACCAACCAACCAACCAACCAACCAACCAACCAACCAACCAACCAACCAAAATACCCTAGGACAAAATACCCTCAGACAATTTACCCTAGGACAAAATACCCTCAGACAATTTACCCTAGGACAAAATACCCTTGGATAATTTACCCTAGGACAAAATACCCTTGGACAATTAACCCTAGGACAAAATACCCTTGGACAAAATACCCTAGGACAAAATACCCTTGGACAAAATACCCTTGGAAAAAATACCCTAGGACAAAATACCCTCAGATAAAATACCCTCAGACAAAATACCCATGGACAAAATACCCTTGGACGAAATACCCTTGGACAAAATACCCTTAGACGAAATACTCTTGGACAGAATACCCTCAGACAATTTACCATGTATTATAATATATAACAGCATCTTAGGTATTTCGTAGAATGATAAAAATTATACCTATATCATGCAAACATTTTGCACACATGCAGTACAGTATTAATATTATTATTATTAAAGGGACAGGGTACAATAATTTTCATGTTGCATAAAAAGTTTCCTATTGATATAATAAAATTAAAAATATAATGTGTCAATTGCCCCAAAATACCAACCAACCAACCAACCAACCAACCAACCAACCAACCAACCAACCAACCAACCAACCAACCAACCAACCAACCAACCAACCAACCAACCAACCAACCAACCAACCAACCAACCAACCAACCAACCAACCAACCAACCAACCAACCAACCAACCAACCAACCAACCAACCAACCAACCAACCAACCAACCAACCAACCAAAATACCCTAGGACAAAATACCCTCAGACAATTTACCCTAGGACAAAATACCCTTGGATAATTTACCCTAGGACAAAATACCCTTGGACAATTAACCCTAGGACAAAATACCCTTGGACAAAATACCCTAGGACAAAATACCCTTGGACAAAATACCCTTGGACAAAATACCCTAGGACAAAATACCCTTGGACAAAATACCCTCAGACAAAATACCCATGGACAAAATACCCTTGGACGAAATACCCTTGGACAAAATACCCTTAGACGAAATACTCTTGGACAGAATACCCTCAGACAATTTACCATGTATTATAATATAAAACAGCATCTTAGGTATTTCGTAGAATGATAAAAATTATACCTATATCATGCAAACATTTTGCACACATGCAGTACAGTATTAATATTATTATTATTAAAGGGACAGGGTACAATAATTTTCATGTTGCATAAAAAGTTTCCTATTGATATAATAAAATTAAAAATATAATGTGTCAATTGCCCCAAAATACCAACCAACCAACCAACCAACCAACCAACCAACCAACCAACCAACCAACCAACCAACCAACCAACCAACCAACCAACCAACCAACCAACCAACCAACCAACCAACCAACCAACCAACCAACCAACCAACCAACCAACCAACCAACCAACCAACCAACCAAAATACCCTAGGACAAAATACCCTCAGACAATTTACCCTAGGACAAAATACCCTTGGATAATTTACCCTAGGACAAAATACCCTTGGACAATTAACCCTAGGACAAAATACCCTTGGACAAAATACCCTAGGACAAAATACCCTTGGACAAAATACCCTTGGACAAAATACCCTAGGACAAAATACCCTTGGACAAAATACCCTCAGATAAAATACCCTCAGACAAAATACCCATGGACAAAATACCCTTGGACGAAATACCCTTGGACAAAATACCCTTAGACGAAATACTCTTGGACAGAATACCCTCAGACAATTTACCATGTATTATAATATATAACAGCATCTTAGGTATTTCGTAGAATGATAAAAATTATACCTATATCATGCAAACATTTTGCACACATGCAGTACAGTATTAATATTATTATTATTAAAGGGACAGGGTACAATAATTTTCATGTTGCATAAAAAGTTTCCTATTGATATAATAAAATTAAAAATATAATGTGTCAATTGCCCCAAAATACCAACCAACCAACCAACCAACCAACCAACCAACCAACCAACCAACCAACCAACCAACCAACCAACCAACCAACCAACCAACCAACCAACCAACCAACCAACCAACCAACCAACCAACCAACCAACCAACCAACCAACCAAAATACCCTAGGACAAAATACCCTCAGACAATTTACCCTAGGACAAAACACCCTTGGATAATTTACCCTAGGACAAAATACCCTTGGACAATTAACCCTAGGACAAAATACCCTTGGACAAAATACCCTAGGACAAAATACCCTTGGACAAAATACCCTTGGACAAAATACCCTAGGACAAAATACCCTTGGACAAAATACCCTCAGATAAAATACCCTCAGACAAAATACCCATGGACAAAATACCCTTGGACGAAATACCCTTGGACAAAATACCCTTAGACGAAATACTCTTGGACAGAATACCCTCAGACAATTTACCATGTATTATAATATATAACAGCATCTTAGGTATTTCGTAGAATGATAAAAATTATACCTATATCATGCAAACATTTTGCACACATGCAGTACAGTATTAATATTATTATTATTAAAGGGACAGGGTACAATAATTTTCATGTTGCATAAAAAGTTTCCTATTGATATAATAAAATTAAAAATATAATGTGTCAATTGCCCCAAAATACCAACCAACCAACCAACCAACCAACCAACCAACCAACCAACCAACCAACCAACCAACCAACCAACCAACCAACCAACCAACCAACCAACCAACCAACCAACCAACCAACCAACCAACCAACCAACCAACCAACCAACCAACCAACCAACCAACCAACCAACCAACCAACCAACCAACCAACCAACCAACCAACCAACCAACCAAAATACCCTAGGACAAAATACCCTCAGACAATTTACCCTAGGACAAAATACCCTTGGATAATTTACCCTAGGACAAAATACCCTTGGACAATTAACCCTAGGACAAAATACCCTTGGACAAAATATCCTAGGACAAAATACCCTTGGACAAAATACCCTTGGACAAAATACCCTAGGACAAAATACCCTTGGACAAAATACCCTCAGATAAAATACCCTCAGACAAAATACCCATGGACAAAATACCCTTGGACGAAATACCCTTGGACAAAATACCCTTAGACGAAATACTCTTGGACAGAATACCCTCAGACAATTTACCATGTATTATAATATATAACAGCATCTTAGGTATTTCGTAGAATGATAAAAATTATACCTATATCATGCAAACATTTTGCACACATGCAGTACAGTATTAATATTATTATTATTAAAGGGACAGGGTACAATAATTTTCATGTTGCATAAAAAGTTTCCTATTGATATAATAAAATTAAAAATATAATGTGTCAATTGCCCCAAAATACCAACCAACCAACCAACCAACCAACCAACCAACCAACCAACCAACCAACCAACCAACCAACCAACCAACCAACCAACCAACCAACCAACCAACCAACCAACCAACCAACCAACCAACCAACCAACCAACCAACCAACCAACCAACCAACCAACCAACCAACCAACCAACCAACCAACCAACCAACCAACCAACCAACCAACCAACCAACCAACCAACCAACCAACCAACCAACCAACCAACCAACCAACCAACCAAAATACCCTAGGACAAAATACCCTCAGACAATTTACCCTAGGACAAAATACCCTCAGACAATTTACCCTAGGACAAAATACCCTTGGATAATTTACCCTAGGACAAAATACCCTTGGACAATTAACCCTAGGACAAAATACCCTTGGACAAAATACCCTAGGACAAAATACCCTTGGACAAAATACCCTTGGAAAAAATACCCTAGGACAAAATACCCTCAGATAAAATACCCTCAGACAAAATACCCATGGACAAAATACCCTTGGACGAAATACCCTTGGACAAAATACCCTTAGACGAAATACTCTTGGACAGAATACCCTCAGACAATTTACCATGTATTATAATATATAACAGCATCTTAGGTATTTCGTAGAATGATAAAAATCATACCTATATCATGCAAACATTTTGCACACATGCAGTACAGTATTAATATTATTATTATTAAAGGGACAGGGTACAATAATTTTCATGTTGCATAAAAAGTTTCCTATTGATATAATAAAATTAAAAATATAATGTGTCAATTGCCCCAAAATACCAACCAACCAACCAACCAACCAACCAACCAACCAACCAACCAACCAACCAACCAACCAACCAACCAACCAACCAACCAACCAACCAACCAACCAACCAACCAACCAACCAACCAACCAACCAACCAACCAACCAACCAACCAACCAACCAACCAACCAACCAACCAACCAACCAACCAACCAAAATACCCTAGGACAAAATACCCTCAGACAATTTACCCTAGGACAAAATACCCTCAGATAAAATACCCTCAGACAAAATACCCATGGACAAAATACCCTTGGACGAAATACCCTTGGACAAAATACCCTTAGACGAAATACTCTTGGACAGAATACCCTCAGACAATTTACCATGTATTATAATATATAACAGCATCTTAGGTATTTCGTAGAATGATAAAAATTATACCTATATCATGCAAACATTTTGCACACATGCAGTACAGTATTAATATTATTATTATTAAAGGGACAGGGTACAATAATTTTCATGTTGCATAAAAAGTTTCCTATTGATATAATAAAATTAAAAATATAATGTGTCAATTGCCCCAAAATACCAACCAACCAACCAACCAACCAACCAACCAACCAACCAACCAACCAACCAACCAACCAACCAACCAACCAACCAACCAACCAACCAACCAACCAACCAACCAACCAACCAACCAACCAACCAACCAACCAACCAAAATACCCTAGGACAAAATACCCTCAGACAATTTACCCTAGGACAAAATACCCTTGGATAATTTACCCTAGGACAAAATACCCTTGGACAATTAACCCTAGGACAAAATACCCTTGGACAAAATACCCTAGGACAAAATACCCTTGGACAAAATACCCTTGGACAAAATACCCTAGGACAAAATACCCTTGGACAAAATACCCTCAGATAAAATACCCTCAGACAAAATACCAATGGACAAAATACCCTTGGACGAACCTTGGACAAAATACCCTTAGACGAAATACTCTTGGACAGAATACCCTCAGACAATTTACCATGTATTATAATATATAACAGCATCTTAGGTATTTCGTAGAATGATAAAAATTATACCTATATCATGCAAACATTTTGCACACATGCAGTACAGTATTAATATTATTATTATTAAAGGGACAGGGTACAATAATTTTCATGTTGCATAAAAAGTTTCCTATTGATATAATAAAATTAAAAATATAATGTGTCAATTGCCCCAAAATACCAACCAACCAACCAACCAACCAACCAACCAACCAACCAACCAACCAACCAACCAACCAACCAACCAACCAACCAACCAACCAACCAACCAACCAACCAACCAACCAACCAACCAACCAACCAACCAACCAACCAACCAACCAACCAACCAACCAACCAACCAACCAACCAACCAACCAACCAACCAACCAACCAACCAACCAACCAACCAACCAACCAACCAACCAACCAACCAACCAACCAACCAACCAACCAACCAACCAACCAACCAACCAACCAACCAACCAACCAACCAACCAACCAACCAACCAACCAACCAACCAACCAACCAACCAACCAACCAACCAACCAACCAACCAACCAACCAACCAAAATACCCTCAGACAATTTACCCTAGGACAAAATACCCTCAGACAATTTACCCTAGGACAAAATACCCTTGGATAATTTACCCTAGGACAAAATACCCTTGGACAATTAACCCTAGGACAAAATACCCTTGGACAAAATACCCTAGGACAAAATACCCTTGGACAAAATACCCTTGGACAAAATACCCTAGGACAAAATACCCTTGGACAAAATACCCTCAGATAAAATACCCTCAGACAAAATACCCATGGACAAAATACCCTTGGACGAAATACCCTTGGACAAAATACCCTTAGACGAAATACTCTTGGACAGAATACCCTCAGACAATTTACCATGTATTATAATATATAACAGCATCTTAGGTATTTCGTAGAATGATAAAAATTATACCTATATCATGCAAACATTTTGCACACATGCAGTACAGTATTAATATTATTATTATTAAAGGGACAGGGTACAATAATTTTCATGTTGCATAAAAAGTTTCCTATTGATATAATAAAATTAAAAATATAATGTGTCAATTGCCCCAAAATACCAACCAACCAACCAACCAACCAACCAATCAACCAACCAACCAACCAACCAACCAACCAACCAACCAACCAACCAACCAACCAACCAACCAACCAACCAACCAACCAACCAACCAACCAACCAACCAACCAACCAACCAACCAACCAACCAACCAACCAACCAAAATACCCTAGGACAAAATACCCTTGGACAAAATACCCTCAGATAAAATACCCTCAGACAAAATACCCATGGACAAAATACCCTTGGACGAAATACCCTTGGACAAAATACCCTTAGACGAAATACTCTTGGACAGAATACCCTCAGACAATTTACCATGTATTATAATATATAACAGCATCTTAGGTATTTCGTAGAATGATAAAAATTATACCTATATCATGCAAACATTTTGCACACATGCAGTACAGTATTAATATTATTATTATTAAAGGGACAGGGTACAATAATTTTCATGTTGCATAAAAAGTTTCCTATTGATATAATAAAATTAAAAATATAATGTGTCAATTGCCCCAAAATACCAACCAACCAACCAACCAACCAACCAACCAACCAACCAACCAACCAACCAACCAACCAACCAACCAACCAACCAACCAACCAACCAACCAACCAACCAACCAACCAACCAACCAACCAACCAACCAACCAACCAACCAACCAACCAACCAACCAACCAACCAACCAACCAACCAACCAACCAACCAACCAACCAACCAACCAACCAACCAACCAACCAAAATACCCTAGGACAAAATACCCTCAGACAATTTACCCTAGGACAAAATACCCTCAGACAATTTACCCTAGGACAAAATACCCTTGGATAATTTACCCTAGGACAAAATACCCTTGGACAATTAACCCTAGGACAAAATACCCTTGGACAAAATACCCTAGGACAAAATACCCTTGGACAAAATACCCTTGGAAAAAATACCCTAGGACAAAATACCCTCAGATAAAATACCCTCAGACAAAATACCCATGGACAAAATACCCTTGGACGAAATACCCTTGGACAAAATACCCTTAGACGAAATACTCTTGGACAGAATACCCTCAGACAATTTACCATGTATTATAATATATAACAGCATCTTAGGTATTTCGTAGAATGATAAAAATCATACCTATATCATGCAAACATTTTGCACACATGCAGTACAGTATTAATATTATTATTATTAAAGGGACAGGGTACAATAATTTTCATGTTGCATAAAAAGTTTCCTATTGATATAATAAAATTAAAAATATAATGTGTCAATTGCCCCAAAATACCAACCAACCAACCAACCAACCAACCAACCAACCAACCAACCAACCAACCAACCAACCAACCAACCAACCAACCAACCAACCAACCAACCAACCAACCAACCAACCAACCAACCAACCAACCAACCAACCAACCAACCAACCAACCAACCAACCAACCAACCAACCAACCAACCAACCAACCAACCAAAATACCCTAGGACAAAATACCCTCAGACAATTTACCCTAGGACAAAATACCCTCAGATAAAATACCCTCAGACAAAATACCCATGGACAAAATACCCTTGGACGAAATACCCTTGGACAAAATACCCTTAGACGAAATACTCTTGGACAGAATACCCTCAGACAATTTACCATGTATTATAATATATAACAGCATCTTAGGTATTTCGTAGAATGATAAAAATTATACCTATATCATGCAAACATTTTGCACACATGCAGTACAGTATTAATATTATTATTATTAAAGGGACAGGGTACAATAATTTTCATGTTGCATAAAAAGTTTCCTATTGATATAATAAAATTAAAAATATAATGTGTCAATTGCCCCAAAATACCAACCAACCAACCAACCAACCAACCAACCAACCAACCAACCAACCAACCAACCAACCAACCAACCAACCAACCAACCAACCAACCAACCAACCAACCAACCAACCAACCAACCAACCAACCAACCAACCAACCAACCAACCAACCAACCAAAATACCCTAGGACAAAATACCCTCAGACAATTTACCCTAGGACAAAATACCCTTGGATAATTTACCCTAGGACAAAATACCCTTGGACAATTAACCCTAGGACAAAATACCCTTGGACAAAATACCCTAGGACAAAATACCCTTGGACAAAATACCCTTGGACAAAATACCCTAGGACAAAATACCCTTGGACAAAATACCCTCAGATAAAATACCCTCAGACAAAATACCAATGGACAAAATACCCTTGGACGAAATACCCTTGGACAAAATACCCTTAGACGAAATACTCTTGGACAGAATACCCTCAGACAATTTACCATGTATTATAATATATAACAGCATCTTAGGTATTTCGTAGAATGATAAAAATTATACCTATATCATGCAAACATTTTGCACACATGCAGTACAGTATTAATATTATTATTATTAAAGGGACAGGGTACAATAATTTTCATGTTGCATAAAAAGTTTCCTATTGATATAATAAAATTAAAAATATAATGTGTCAATTGCCCCAAAATACCAACCAACCAACCAACCAACCAACCAACCAACCAACCAGCCAACCAACCAACCAACCAACCAACCAACCAACCAACCAACCAACCAACCAACCAACCAACCAACCAACCAACCAACCAACCAACCAACCAACCAACCAACCAACCAACCAACCAACCAACCAACCAACCAACCAACCAACCAACCAACCAACCAACCAACCAACCAACCAACCAACCAACCAACCAACCAACCAACCAACCAACCAACCAACCAACCAACCAACCAACCAACCAACCAACCAACCAACCAACCAACCAACCAACCAACCAACCAACCAACCAACCAACCAACCAACCAAAATACCCTCAGACAATTTACCCTAGGACAAAATACCCTCAGACAATTTACCCTAGGACAAAATACCCTTGGATAATTTACCCTAGGACAAAATACCCTTGGACAATTAACCCTAGGACAAAATACCCTTGGACAAAATACCCTAGGACAAAATACCCTTGGACAAAATACCCTTGGACAAAATACCCTAGGACAAAATACCCTTGGACAAAATACCCTCAGATAAAATACCCTCAGACAAAATACCCATGGACAAAATACCCTTGGACGAAATACCCTTGGACAAAATACCCTTAGACGAAATACTCTTGGACAGAATACCCTCAGACAATTTACCATGTATTATAATATATAACAGCATCTTAGGTATTTCGTAGAATGATAAAAATTATACCTATATCATGCAAACATTTTGCACACATGCAGTACAGTATTAATATTATTATTATTAAAGGGACAGGGTACAATAATTTTCATGTTGCATAAAAAGTTTCCTATTGATATAATAAAATTAAAAATATAATGTGTCAATTGCCCCAAAATACCAACCAACCAACCAACCAACCAACCAACCAACCAACCAACCAACCAACCAACCAACCAACCAACCAACCAACCAACCAACCAACCAACCAACCAACCAACCAACCAACCAACCAACCAACCAACCAACCAACCAACCAACCAACCAACCAACCAACCAACCAACCAACCAACCAACCAACCAACCAACCAACCAACCAACCAACCAACCAACCAACCAACCAACCAACCAACCAACCAACCAACCAACCAACCAAAATACCCTAGGACAAAATACCCTCAGACAATTTACCCTAGGACAAAATACCCTTGGATAATTTACCCTAGGACAAAATACCCTTGGACAATTAACCCTAGGACAAAATACCCTTGGACAAAATACCCTAGGACAAAATACCCTTGGACAAAATACCCTTGGACAAAATACCCTAGGACAAAATACCCTTGGACAAAATACCCTCAGACAAAATACCCATGGACAAAATACCCTTGGACGAAATACCCTTGGACAAAATACCCTTAGACGAAATACTCTTGGACAGAATACCCTCAGACAATTTACCATGTACAGAGTGAACCACAATTCGCGTGCCAACTTTTTTCGTAAATTTGGTATTGCAAAAATTTTCGCACAAACTTCAAACTTGGTACACTTGTAGCTGAGGGTTGTAAAAATTAGTTGAGGGTGTTAAAATTTTTATTGGACACCAATAACACCCCTTTCAGGGGTGGTTTTTAAAAAAATTATTTTCGCCTTATGGGAATTCAATGTTAAATACAACTTTTTTTGAAATCATTGGAATTTTGCGGAAAAAGTTTCTAGCATAGGGTAATCAACCGTCCTGAACTCAGAAATAATTTTAGATTTTTTCCCCGACGCACCCCTGAGGGTGGAGACCTACCCCTAAAATCCATTTTCCTTAAAAATTGTGCTAAAATTATGAAATTAATTTTCAAGGGGTAATCGACCCTCCTGAACTCGGAAATAATTTTAGATTTTTTCCCCGACGCACCCCTGAGGGTGGAGACCTACCCCTAAAATCCATTTTCCTTAAAAATTGTGCTAAAATTATGAAATAAATTTTCAAGGAGTAATCGATCCTCCTGAACTCGGAAATAATTTTAGATTTTTTTCCCTGACGCACCCCTGAGGGTGGAGACCTACCCCTAAAATCCATTTTTCTTAAAAATTGTGCTAAAATTATGAAATTAATTTTCAAGGAGTAATCGACCCTCCTGAACTCGGAAATAATTTTAAATTTTTTCTTTGACGCACCCCTGAGGGTGGAGACCTACCTCTAAAATCCATTTTCCTTAAAAATTGTGAAATTAATTTCCTAGGTGTAATTGACCCTCCTGAACTCGGAACTAATTTTAGATTTTTTTCCTCGATGCAACTCTGAGGGGAAACTAGCTGCTACCCACCATATCCTTCTTTCTTAATTATCGAGTAGAAATTGCGAATTAATTTTTTTTCAGGATGTATCGAAATTTTTCAGAGAAAAAATATCCCAGACTGACCCCTTCACTTGTAGCATGACAGTGGTTTCACTCAATGTGTCCACCGTTAATTGGCGTGATGGCACATGTTGGTCCGCTCAACGTGGCTATGTGTGTAGGTGCATAGCCTCTAACGTCTGAGGTGTGACTAATTCCATGCAACGTCTGATCTCCACTTTCTGTTTGTCAATTCGTCTCAAATCTCTTCTTGTGAACATTTTTCTTCAGAAAGAGATTTGAGACCATTGACGAGCTAAAAGTGACAGACGTTATGTGGAATTGGTTACATCTCAGTTGTTAAGAGCACACATAGCCTCGTTGTGCAGACCAACATGTGCCTTCACGCCATGCAATTAACGGTGAACACATCCATCGTCATGCTGCAAGTGAAGAGGTGTGAAGAGGTGAGTCTGTGATTTTTTTTATGAAAGATTTTGATAAATTCCGAAAAAAATTTAATTCACAATTTCTACTCGATTATTAAGGAGAAAAGATATGGTCGGTAGCCGTTGACCCTCAGGGTTGCGTTAGGGAAAAAATCTAAAATTATTTCCGAGTTCAGAAGGGTAGAGTACACCTTGAAAATTAATTTTACAATTTTATCACAATTTTTAAGGAAAATGGATTTTAGGGGTAGTTCTCCACCCTCAGGAGTGCGTCGGGGAAAAAATCTAAAATTACTTCCGAGTTCAGGAGGGTCGATTACTCCTAGAAAATTAATTTCATAATTTTAGCACAATTTTTAAGAAAAATGGATTTTAGGGGTAGGTCTCCACCCTCAGGGGTGCGTCAGGGAAAAAAATCTAAAATTATTTCCGAGTTCAGGAGGTTCGATTACCCCTTGAAAATTAATTTCATAATTTTAGCATAATTTTTAAGGAAAATGGATTTTAGGGGTAGGTCTCCACCCTCAGGGGTGCGTCGGGGAAAAAATCTAAAATTATTTCCGAGTTCAGGAGGTTCGATTACCCCTTGAAAATTAATTTCATAATTTTAGCACAATTTTTAAGGAAAATGGATTTTAGGGGTAGGTCTCCACCCTCAGGGGTGCGTCGGGGAAAAAATCTAAAATTATTTCTGAGTTCAGGATGGTCAATTACCCTATGCTAGAAACTTTTTCCGCAAAATTCCAATGATTTCAAAAAAAGTTGTATTTAACATTGAATTCCCATAAGGCGAAAATAATTTTTTTAAAAACCACCCCTGAAAGGAGTGTTATTGGTATCCAATAAAAATTTTAACACCCTCGACTAATTTTTACAACCCTCAGCTACAAGTGTACCAAATTTGAAGTTTGTACGAAAATTTTTGCAATACCAAATTTACGAAAGAAGTTGGCACGCGAATTGTGGTTCACTCTGTATTATAATATATAACAGCATCTTAGGTATTTCGTAGAATGATAAAAATTATACCTATATCATGCAAACATTTTGCACACATGCAGTACAGTATTAATATTATTATTATTAAAGGGACAGGGTACAATAATTTTCATGTTGCATAAAAAGTTTCCTATTGATATAATAAAATTAAAAATATAATGTGTCAATTGCCCCAAAATACCAACCAACCAACCAACCAACCAACCAACCAACCAACCAACCAACCAACCAACCAACCAACCAACCAACCAACCAACCAACCAACCAACCAACCAACCAACCAACCAACCAACCAACCAACCAACCAACCAACCAACCAACCAACCAACCAACCAACCAACCAACCAACCAACCAACCAACCAACCAACCAACCAACCAACCAACCAACCAACCAACCAACCAACCAACCAACCAACCAACCAACCAACCAACCAACCAACCAACCAACCAACCAACCAAAATACCCTAGGACAAAATACCCTCAGACAATTTACCCTAGGACAAAATACCCTCAGACAATTTACCCTAGGACAAAATACCCTTGGATAATTTACCCTAGGACAAAATACCCTTGGACAATTAACCCTAGGACAAAATACCCTTGGACAAAATACCCTAGGACAAAATACCCTTGGACAAAATACCCTTGGAAAAAATACCCTAGGACAAAATACCCTCAGATAAAATACCCTCAGACAAAATACCCATGGACAAAATACCCTTGGACGAAATACCCTTGGACAAAATACCCTTAGACGAAATACTCTTGGACAGAATACCCTCAGACAATTTACCATGTATTATAATATATAACAGCATCTTAGGTATTTCGTAGAATGATAAAAATTATACCTATATCATGCAAACATTTTGCACACATGCAGTACAGTATTAATATTATTATTATTAAAGGGACAGGGTACAATAATTTTCATGTTGCATAAAAAGTTTCCTATTGATATAATAAAATTAAAAATATAATGTGTCAATTGCCCCAAAATACCAACCAACCAACCAACCAACCAACCAACCAACCAACCAACCAACCAACCAACCAACCAACCAACCAACCAACCAACCAACCAACCAACCAACCAACCAACCAACCAACCAACCAACCAACCAACCAACCAACCAACCAACCAACCAACCAACCAACCAACCAACCAACCAACCAACCAACCAAAATACCCTAGGACAAAATACCCTCAGACAATTTACCCTAGGACAAAATACCCTTGGATAATTTACCCTAGGACAAAATACCCTTGGACAATTAACCCTAGGACAAAATACCCTTGGACAAAATACCCTAGGACAAAATACCCTTGGACAAAATACCCTTGGACAAAATACCCTAGAACAAAATACCCTTGGACAAAATACCCTCAGATAAAATACCCTCAGACAAAATACCCATGGACAAAATACCCTTGGACGAAATACCCTTGGACAAAATACCCTTAGACGAAATACTCTTGGACAGAATACCCTCAGACAATTTACCATGTATTATAATATATAACAGCATCTTAGGTATTTCGTAGAATGATAAAAATTATACCTATATCATGCAAACATTTTGCACACATGCAGTACAGTATTAATATTATTATTATTAAAGGGACAGGGTACAATAATTTTCATGTTGCATAAAAAGTTTCCTATTGATATAATAAAATTAAAAATATAATGTGTCAATTGCCCCAAAATACCAACCAACCAACCAACCAACCAACCAACCAACCAACCAACCAACCAACCAACCAACCAACCAACCAACCAACCAACCAACCAACCAACCAACCAACCAACCAACCAACCAACCAACCAACCAACCAACCAAAATACCCTAGGACAAAATACCCTCAGACAATTTACCCTAGGACAAAACACCCTTGGATAATTTACCCTAGGACAAAATACCCTTGGACAATTAACCCTAGGACAAAATACCCTTGGACAAAATACCCTAGGACAAAATACCCTTGGACAAAATACCCTTGGACAAAATACCCTAGGACAAAATACCCTTGGACAAAATACCCTCAGATAAAATACCCTCAGACAAAATACCCATGGACAAAATACCCTTGGACGAAATACCCTTGGACAAAATACCCTTAGACGAAATACTCTTGGACAGAATACCCTCAGACAATTTACCATGTATTATAATATATAACAGCATCTTAGGTATTTCGTAGAATGATAAAAATTATACCTATATCATGCAAACATTTTGCACACATGCAGTACAGTATTAATATTATTATTATTAAAGGGACAGGGTACAATAATTTTCATGTTGCATAAAAAGTTTCCTATTGATATAATAAAATTAAAAATATAATGTGTCAATTGCCCCAAAATACCAACCAACCAACCAACCAACCAACCAACCAACCAACCAACCAACCAACCAACCAACCAACCAACCAACCAACCAACCAACCAACCAACCAACCAACCAACCAACCAACCAACCAACCAACCAACCAACCAACCAACCAACCAACCAACCAACCAACCAACCAAAATACCCTAGGACAAAATACCCTCAGACAATTTACCCTAGGACAAAATACCCTTGGATAATTTACCCTAGGACAAAATATCCTAGGACAAAATACCCTTGGACAAAATACCCTTGGACAAAATACCCTAGGACAAAATACCCTTGGACAAAATACCCTCAGATAAAATACCCTCAGACAAAATACCCATGGACAAAATACCCTTGGACGAAATACCCTTGGACAAAATACCCTTAGACGAAATACTCTTGGACAGAATACCCTCAGACAATTTACCATGTATTATAATATATAACAGCATCTTAGGTATTTCGTAGAATGATAAAAATTATACCTATATCATGCAAACATTTTGCACACATGCAGTACAGTATTAATATTATTATTATTAAAGGGACAGGGTACAATAATTTTCATGTTGCATAAAAAGTTTCCTATTGATATAATAAAATTAATAATAAAATTAAAAATATAATGTGTCAATTGCCCCAAAATACCAACCAACCAACCAACCAACCAACCAACCAACCAACCAACCAACCAACCAACCAACCAACCAACCAACCAACCAACCAACCAACCAACCAACCAACCAACCAACCAACCAACCAACCAACCAACCAACCAACCAACCAACCAACCAACCAACCAACCAACCAACCAACCAACCAACCAAAATACCCTAGGACAAAATACCCTCAGACAATTTACCCTAGGACAAAATACCCTCAGACAATTTACCCTAGGACAAAATACCCTTGGATAATTTACCCTAGGACAAAATACCCTTGGACAATTAACCCTAGGACAAAATACCCTTGGACAAAATACCCTAGGACAAAATACCCTTGGACAAAATACCCTTGGAAAAAATACCCTAGGACAAAATACCCTCAGATAAAATACCCTCAGACAAAATACCCATGGACAAAATACCCTTGGACGAAATACCCTTGGACAAAATACCCTTAGACGAAATACTCTTGGACAGAATACCCTCAGACAATTTACCATGTATTATAATATATAACAGCATCTTAGGTATTTCGTAGAATGATAAAAATTATACCTATATCATGCAAACATTTTGCACACATGCAGTACAGTTTTAATATTATTATTATTAAAGGGACAGGGTACAATAATTTTCATGTTGCATAAAAAGTTTCCTATTGATATAATAAAATTAAAAATATAATGTGTCAATTGCCCCAAAATACCAACCAACCAACCAACCAACCAACCAACCAACCAACCAACCAACCAACCAACCAACCAACCAACCAACCAACCAACCAACCAACCAACCAACCAACCAACCAACCAACCAACCAACCAACCAACCAACCAACCAACCAACCAACCAACCAACCAACCAACCAACCAACCAAAATACCCTAGGACAAAATACCCTCAGACAATTTACCCTAGGACAAAATACCCTTGGATAATTTACCCTAGGACAAAATACCCTTGGACAATTAACCCTAGGACAAAATACCCTTGGACAAAATACCCTAGGACAAAATACCCTTGGACAAAATACCCTTGGACAAAATACCCTAGGACAAAATACCCTTGGACAAAATACCCTCAGATAAAATACCCTCAGACAAAATACCCATGGACAAAATACCCTTGGACGAAATACCCTTGGACAAAATACCCTTAGACGAAATACTCTTGGACAGAATACCCTCAGACAATTTACCATGTATTATAATATATAACAGCATCTTAGGTATTTCGTAGAATGATAAAAATTATACCTATATCATGCAAACATTTTGCACACATGCAGTACAGTATTAATATTATTATTATTAAAGGGACAGGGTACAATAATTTTCATGTTGCATAAAAAGTTTCCTATTGATATAATAAAATTAAAAATATAATGTGTCAATTGCCCCAAAATACCAACCAACCAACCAACCAACCAACCAACCAACCAACCAACCAACCAACCAACCAACCAACCAACCAACCAACCAACCAACCAACCAACCAACCAACCAACCAACCAACCAACCAACCAACCAACCAACCAACCAACCAACCAAAATACCCTAGGACAAAATACCCTCAGACAATTTACCCTAGGACAAAACACCCTTGGATAATTTACCCTAGGACAAAATACCCTTGGACAATTAACCCTAGGACAAAATACCCTTGGACAAAATACCCTAGGACAAAATACCCTTGGACAAAATACCCTTGGACAAAATACCCTAGGACAAAATACCCTTGGACAAAATACCCTCAGATAAAATACCCTCAGACAAAATACCCATGGACAAAATACCCTTGGACGAAATACCCTTGGACAAAATACCCTTAGACGAAATACTCTTGGACAGAATACCCTCAGACAATTTACCATGTATTATAATATATAACAGCATCTTAGGTATTTCGTAGAATGATAAAAATTATACCTATATCATGCAAACATTTTGCACACATGCAGTACAGTATTAATATTATTATTATTAAAGGGACAGGGTACAATAATTTTCATGTTGCATAAAAAGTTTCCTATTGATATAATAAAATTAAAAATATAATGTGTCAATTGCCCCAAAATACCAACCAACCAACCAACCAACCAACCAACCAACCAACCAACCAACCAACCAACCAACCAACCAACCAACCAACCAACCAACCAACCAACCAACCAACCAACCAACCAACCAACCAACCAACCAACCAACCAACCAACCAACCAACCAACCAACCAACCAACCAACCAAAATACCCTCAGACAATTTACCCTAGGACAAAATACCCTCAGACAATTTACCCTAGGACAAAATACCCTTGGATAATTTACCCTAGGACAAAATACCCTTGGACAATTAACCCTAGGACAAAATACCCTTGGACAAAATACCCTAGGACAAAATACCCTTGGACAAAATACCCTTGGACAAAATACCCTAGGACAAAATACCCTTGGACAAAATACCCTCAGATAAAATACCCTCAGACAAAATACCCATGGACAAAATACCCTTGGACGAAATACCCTTGGACAAAATACCCTTAGACGAAATACTCTTGGACAGAATACCCTCAGACAATTTACCATGTATTATAATATATAACAGCATCTTAGGTATTTCGTAGAATGATAAAAATTATACCTATATCATGCAAACATTTTGCACACATGCAGTACAGTATTAATATTATTATTATTAAAGGGACAGGGTACAATAATTTTCATGTTGCATAAAAAGTTTCCTATTGATATAATAAAATTAAAAATATAATGTGTCAATTGCCCCAAAATACCAACCAACCAACCAACCAACCAACCAACCAACCAACCAACCAACCAACCAACCAACCAACCAACCAACCAACCAACCAACCAACCAACCAACCAACCAACCAACCAACCAACCAACCAACCAACCAAAATACCCTAGGACAAAATACCCTCAGACAATTTACCCTAGGACAAAACACCCTTGGATAATTTACCCTAGGACAAAATACCCTTGGACAATTAACCCTAGGACAAAATACCCTTGGACAAAATACCCTAGGACAAAATACCCTTGGACAAAATACCCTTGGACAAAATACCCTAGGACAAAATACCCTTGGACAAAATACCCTCAGATAAAATACCCTCAGACAAAATACCCATGGACAAAATACCCTTGGACGAAATACCCTTGGACAAAATACCCTTAGACGAAATACTCTTGGACAGAATACCCTCAGACAATTTACCATGTATTATAATATATACCAGCATCTTAGGTATTTCGTAGAATGATAAAAATTATACCTATATCATGCAAACATTTTGCACACATGCAGTACAGTATTAATATTATTATTATTAAAGGGACAGGGTACAATAATTTTCATGTTGAATAAAAAGTTTCCTATTGATATAATAAAATTAAAAATATAATGTGTCAATTGCCCCAACCAACCAACCAACCAACCAACCAACCAACCAACCAACCAACCAACCAACCAACCAACCAACCAACCAACCAACCAACCAACCAACCAACCAACCAACCAACCAACCAACCAACCAACCAACCAACCAACCAACCAACCAACCAACCAACCAACCAACCAACCAACCAACCAAAATACCCTAGGACAAAATACCCTCAGACAATTTACCCTAGGACAAAATACCCTTGGATAATTTACCCTAGGACAAAATACCCTTGGACAATTAACCCTAGGACAAAATACCCTTGGACAAAATATCCTAGGACAAAATACCCTTGGACAAAATACCCTTGGACAAAATACCCTAGGACAAAATACCCTTGGACAAAATACCCTCAGATAAAATACCCTCAGACAAAATACCCATGGACAAAATACCCTTGGACGAAATACCCTTGGACAAAATACCCTTAGACGAAATACTCTTGGACAGAATACCCTCAGACAATTTACCATGTATTATAATATATAACAGCATCTTAGGTATTTCGTAGAATGATAAAAATTATACCTATATCATGCAAACATTTTGCACACATGCAGTACAGTATTAATATTATTATTATTAAAGGGACAGGGTACAATAATTTTCATGTTGCATAAAAAGTTTCCTATTGATATAATAAAATTAAAAATATAATGTGTCAATTGCCCCAAAATACCAACCAACCAACCAACCAACCAACCAACCAACCAACCAACCAACCAACCAACCAACCAACCAACCAACCAACCAACCAACCAACCAACCAACCAACCAACCAACCAACCAACCAACCAACCAACCAACCAACCAACCAACCAACCAACCAACCAACCAACCAACCAACCAACCAACCAACCAACCAACCAACCAACCAACCAACCAACCAACCAACCAACCAACCAACCAACCAACCAACCAACCAACCAACCAACCAACCAACCAACCAAAATACCCTAGGACAAAATACCCTCAGACAATTTACCCTAGGACAAAATACCCTCAGACAATTTACCCTAGGACAAAATACCCTTGGATAATTTACCCTAGGACAAAATACCCTTGGACAATTAACCCTAGGACAAAATACCCTTGGACAAAATACCCTAGGACAAAATACCCTTGGACAAAATACCCTTGGAAAAAATACCCTAGGACAA
>CATKWE010000016.1:42500-45000 GCA_949825025.1 Siphlonurus alternatus
GCAGTACAGTATTAATATTATTATTATTAAAGGGACAGGGTACAATAATTTTCATGTTGCATAAAAAGTTTCCTATTGATATAATAAAATTAAAAATATAATGTGTCAATTGCCCCAAAATACCAACCAACCAACCAACCAACCAACCAACCAACCAACCAACCAACCAACCAACCAACCAACCAACCAACCAACCAACCAACCAACCAACCAACCAACCAACCAACCAACCAACCAACCAACCAACCAACCAACCAACCAACCAACCAACCAACCAACCAACCAACCAACCAACCAACCAACCAACCAAAATACCCTAGGACAAAATACCCTCAGACAATTTACCCTAGGACAAAATACCCTTGGATAATTTACCCTAGGACAAAATACCCTTGGACAATTAACCCTAGGACAAAATACCCTTGGACAAAATACCCTAGGACAAAATACCCTTGGACAAAATACCCTTGGACAAAATACCCTAGGACAAAATACCCTTGGACAAAATACCCTCAGACAAAATACCCATGGACAAAATACCCTTGGACGAAATACCCTTGGACAAAATACCCTTAGACGAAATACTCTTGGACAGAATACCCTCAGACAATTTACCATGTATTATAATATATAACAGCATCTTAGGTATTTCGTAGAATGATAAAAATTATACCTATATCATGCAAACATTTTGCACACATGCAGTACAGTATTAATATTATTATTATTAAAGGGACAGGGTACAATAATTTTCATGTTGCATAAAAAGTTTCCTATTGATATAATAAAATTAAAAATATAATGTGTCAATTGCCCCAAAATACCAACCAACCAACCAACCAACCAACCAACCAACCAACCAACCAACCAACCAACCAACCAACCAACCAACCAACCAACCAACCAACCAACCAACCAACCAACCAACCAACCAACCAACCAACCAACCAACCAACCAACCAACCAACCAACCAACCAACCAACCAACCAACCAACCAACCAACCAACCAACCAACCAACCAACCAACCAACCAACCAACCAACCAACCAACCAACCAACCAACCAACCAACCAAAATACCCTAGGACAAAATACCCTCAGACAATTTACCCTAGGACAAAATACCCTCAGACAATTTACCCTAGGACAAAATACCCTTGGATAATTTACCCTAGGACAAAATACCCTTGGACAATTAACCCTAGGACAAAATACCCTTGGACAAAATACCCTAGGACAAAATACCCTTGGACAAAATACCCTTGGACAAAATACCCTAGGACAAAATACCCTTGGACAAAATACCCTCAGACAAAATACCCATGGACAAAATACCCTTGGACGAAATACCCTTGGACAAAATACCCTTAGACGAAATACTCTTGGACAGAATACCCTCAGACAATTTACCATGTATTATAATATATAACAGCATCTTAGGTATTTCGTAGAATGATAAAAATTATACCTATATCATGCAAACATTTTGCACACATGCAGTACAGTATTAATATTATTATTATTAAAGGGACAGGGTACAATAATTTTCATGTTGCATAAAAAGTTTCCTATTGATATAATAAAATTAAAAATATAATGTGTCAATTGCCCCAAAATACCAACCAACCAACCAACCAACCAACCAACCAACCAACCAACCAACCAACCAACCAACCAACCAACCAACCAACCAACCAACCAACCAACCAACCAACCAACCAACCAACCAACCAACCAACCAACCAACCAACCAACCAACCAACCAACCAACCAACCAACCAACCAACCAACCAACCAAAATACCCTAGGACAAAATACCCTCAGACAATTTACCCTAGGACAAAATACCCTCAGACAATTTACCCTAGGACAAAATACCCTTGGATAATTTACCCTAGGACAAAATACCCTTGGACAATTAACCCTAGGACAAAATACCCTTGGACAAAATACCCTAGGACAAAATACCCTTGGACAAAATACCCTTGGACAAAATACCCTAGGACAAAATACCCTTGGACAAAATACCCTCAGATAAAATACCCTCAGACAAAATACCCATGGACAAAATACCCTTGGACGAAATACCCTTGGACAAAATACCCTTAGACGAAATACTCTTGGACAGAATACCCTCAGACAATTTACCATGTATTATAATATATAACAGCATCTTAGGTATTTCGTAGAATGATAAAAATTATACCTATATCATGCAAACATTTTGCACACATGCAGTACAGTATTAATATTATTATTATTAAAGGGACAGGGTACAATAATTTTCATGTTGCATAAAAAGTTTCCTATTGATATAATAAAATTAAAAATATAATGTGTCAATTGCCCCAAAATACCAACCAACCAACCAACCAACCAACCAACCAACCAACCAACCAACCAACCAACCAACCAACCAACCAACCAACCAACCAACCAACCAACCAACCAACCAACCAACCAACCAACCAACCAACCAACCAAAATACCCTAGGACAAA
>CATKWE010000016.1:55000-77500 GCA_949825025.1 Siphlonurus alternatus
CCAACCAACCAACCAACCAACCAACCAACCAACCAACCAACCAACCAACCAACCAACCAACCAACCAACCAACCAACCAACCAACCAACCAACCAACCAACCAACCAACCAACCAACCAACCAAAATACCCTCAGACAATTTACCCTAGGACAAAATACCCTCAGACAATTTACCCTAGGACAAAATACCCTTGGATAATTTACCCTAGGACAAAATACCCTTGGACAATTAACCCTAGGACAAAATACCCTTGGACAAAATACCCTAGGACAAAATACCCTTGGACAAAATACCCTTGGACAAAATACCCTAGGACAAAATACCCTTGGACAAAATACCCTCAGATAAAATACCCTCAGACAAAATACCCATGGACAAAATACCCTTGGACGAAATACCCTTGGACAAAATACCCTTAGACGAAATACTCTTGGACAGAATACCCTCAGACAATTTACCATGTATTATAATATATAACAGCATCTTAGGTATTTCGTAGAATGATAAAAATTATACCTATATCATGCAAACATTTTGCACACATGCAGTACAGTATTAATATTATTATTATTATTAAAGGGACAGGGTACAATAATTTTCATGTTGCATAAAAAGTTTCCTATTGATATAATAAAATTAAAAATATAATGTGTCAATTGCCCCAAAATACCAACCAACCAACCAACCAACCAACCAACCAACCAACCAACCAACCAACCAACCAACCAACCAACCAACCAACCAACCAACCAACCAACCAACCAACCAACCAACCAACCAACCAACCAACCAACCAACCAACCAACCAACCAACCAACCAACCAACCAACCAACCAACCAACCAACCAACCAACCAACCAACCAAAATACCCTAGGACAAAATACCCTCAGACACTTTACCCTAGGACAAAATACCCTTGGATAATTTACCCTAGGACAAAATACCCTTGGACAATTAACCCTAGGACAAAATACCCTTGGACAAAATATCCTAGGACAAAATACCCTTGGACAAAATACCCTTGGACAAAATACCCTAGGACAAAATACCCTTGGACAAAATACCCTCAGATAAAATACCCTCAGACAAAATACCCATGGACAAAATACCCTTGGACGAAATACCCTTGGACAAAATACCCTTAGACGAAATACTCTTGGACAGAATACCCTCAGACAATTTACCATGTATTATAATATATAACAGCATCTTAGGTATTTCGTAGAATGATAAAAATTATACCTATATCATGCAAACATTTTGCACACATGCAGTACAGTATTAATATTATTATTATTAAAGGGACAGGGTACAATAATTTTCATGTTGCATAAAAAGTTTCCTATTGATATAATAAAATTAAAAATATAATGTGTCAATTGCCCCAAAATACCAACCAACCAACCAACCAACCAACCAACCAACCAACCAACCAACCAACCAACCAACCAACCAACCAACCAACCAACCAACCAACCAACCAACCAACCAACCAACCAACCAACCAACCAACCAACCAACCAACCAACCAACCAACCAACCAACCAACCAACCAACCAACCAACCAACCAACCAACCAACCAACCAACCAACCAACCAACCAACCAACCAACCAACCAACCAACCAACCAAAATACCCTAGGACAAAATACCCTCAGACAATTTACCCTAGGACAAAATACCCTCAGACAATTTACCCTAGGACAAAATACCCTTGGATAATTTACCCTAGGACAAAATACCCTTGGACAATTAACCCTAGGACAAAATACCCTTGGACAAAATACCCTAGGACAAAATACCCTTGGACAAAATACCCTTGGAAAAAATACCCTAGGACAAAATACCCTCAGATAAAATACCCTCAGACAAAATACCCATGGACAAAATACCCTTGGACGAAATACCCTTGGACAAAATACCCTTAGACGAAATACTCTTGGACAGAATACCCTCAGACAATTTACCATGTATTATAATATATAACAGCATCTTAGGTATTTCGTAGAATGATAAAAATTATACCTATATCATGCAAACATTTTGCACACATGCAGTACAGTATTAATATTATTATTATTAAAGGGACAGGGTACAATAATTTTCATGTTGCATAAAAAGTTTCCTATTGATATAATAAAATTAAAAATATAATGTGTCAATTGCCCCAAAATACCAACCAACCAACCAACCAACCAACCAACCAACCAACCAACCAACCAACCAACCAACCAACCAACCAACCAACCAACCAACCAACCAACCAACCAACCAACCAACCAACCAACCAACCAACCAACCAACCAACCAACCAACCAACCAACCAACCAACCAACCAACCAACCAACCAACCAACCAACCAACCAACCAACCAACCAACCAACCAACCAACCAACCAACCAACCAACCAACCAACCAACCAACCAACCAACCAACCAACCAACCAACCAACCAACCAACCAAAATACCCTAGGACAAAATACCCTCAGACAATTTACCCTAGGACAAAATACCCTTGGATAATTTACCCTAGGACAAAATACCCTTGGACAATTAACCCTAGGACAAAATACCCTTGGACAAAATACCCTAGGACAAAATACCCTTGGACAAAATACCCTTGGACAAAATACCCTAGGACAAAATACCCTTGGACAAAATACCCTCAGATAAAATACCCTCAGACAAAATACCCATGGACAAAATACCCTTGGACGAAATACCCTTGGACAAAATACCCTTAGACGAAATACTCTTGGACAGAATACCCTCAGACAATTTACCATGTATTATAATATATAACAGCATCTTAGGTATTTCGTAGAATGATAAAAATTATACCTATATCATGCAAACATTTTGCACACATGCAGTACAGTATTAATATTATTATTATTAAAGGGACAGGGTACAATAATTTTCATGTTGCATAAAAAGTTTCCTATTGATATAATAAAATTAAAAATATAATGTGTCAATTGCCCCAAAATACCAACCAACCAACCAACCAACCAACCAACCAACCAACCAACCAACCAACCAACCAACCAACCAACCAACCAACCAACCAACCAACCAACCAACCAACCAACCAAAATACCCTAGGACAAAATACCCTCAGACACTTTACCCTAGGACAAAATACCCTTGGATAATTTACCCTAGGACAAAATACCCTTGGACAATTAACCCTAGGACAAAATACCCTTGGACAAAATATCCTAGGACAAAATACCCTTGGACAAAATACCCTTGGACAAAATACCCTAGGACAAAATACCCTTGGACAAAATACCCTCAGATAAAATACCCTCAGACAAAATACCCATGGACAAAATACCCTTGGACGAAATACCCTTGGACAAAATACCCTTAGACGAAATACTCTTGGACAGAATACCCTCAGACAATTTACCATGTATTATAATATATAACAGCATCTTAGGTATTTCGTAGAATGATAAAAATTATACCTATATCATGCAAACATTTTGCACACATGCAGTACAGTATTAATATTATTATTATTAAAGGGACAGGGTACAATAATTTTCATGTTGCATAAAAAGTTTCCTATTGATATAATAAAATTAAAAATATAATGTGTCAATTGCCCCAAAATACCAACCAACCAACCAACCAACCAACCAACCAACCAACCAACCAACCAACCAACCAACCAACCAACCAACCAACCAACCAACCAACCAACCAACCAACCAACCAACCAACCAACCAACCAACCAACCAACCAACCAACCAACCAACCAACCAACCAACCAACCAACCAACCAACCAACCAACCAACCAACCAACCAACCAACCAACCAACCAACCAAAATACCCTAGGACAAAATACCCTCAGACAATTTACCCTAGGACAAAATACCCTCAGACAATTTACCCTAGGACAAAATACCCTTGGATAATTTACCCTAGGACAAAATACCCTTGGACAATTAACCCTAGGACAAAATACCCTTGGACAAAATACCCTAGGACAAAATACCCTTGGACAAAATACCCTTGGAAAAAATACCCTAGGACAAAATACCCTCAGATAAAATACCCTCAGACAAAATACCCATGGACAAAATACCCTTGGACGAAATACCCTTGGACAAAATACCCTTAGACGAAATACTCTTGGACAGAATACCCTCAGACAATTTACCATGTATTATAATATATAACAGCATCTTAGGTATTTCGTAGAATGATAAAAATTATACCTATATCATGCAAACATTTTGCACACATGCAGTACAGTATTAATATTATTATTATTAAAGGGACAGGGTACAATAATTTTCATGTTGCATAAAAAGTTTCCTATTGATATAATAAAATTAAAAATATAATGTGTCAATTGCCCCAAAATACCAACCAACCAACCAACCAACCAACCAACCAACCAACCAACCAACCAACCAACCAACCAACCAACCAACCAACCAACCAACCAACCAACCAACCAACCAACCAACCAACCAACCAACCAACCAACCAACCAACCAACCAACCAACCAACCAACCAACCAACCAACCAACCAACCAACCAACCAACCAACCAACCAACCAACCAACCAACCAACCAACCAACCAACCAACCAACCAACCAACCAACCAAAATACCCTAGGACAAAATACCCTCAGACAATTTACCCTAGGACAAAATACCCTTGGATAATTTACCCTAGGACAAAATACCCTTGGACAATTAACCCTAGGACAAAATACCCTTGGACAAAATACCCTAGGACAAAATACCCTTGGACAAAATACCCTTGGACAAAATACCCTAGGACAAAATACCCTTGGACAAAATACCCTCAGATAAAATACCCTCAGACAAAATACCCATGGACAAAATACCCTTGGACGAAATACCCTTGGACAAAATACCCTTAGACGAAATACTCTTGGACAGAATACCCTCAGACAATTTACCATGTATTATAATATATTACAGCATCTTAGGTATTTCGTAGAATGATAAAAATTATACCTATATCATGCAAACATTTTGCACACATGCAGTACAGTATTAATATTATTATTATTAAAGGGACAGGGTACAATAATTTTCATGTTGCATAAAAAGTTTCCTATTGATATAATAAAATTAAAAATATTTATTTATTTATTTATTTATTTTTATTTTGGAACTTCTTTTTGGTTGTACAAGACAAACATATGTTCAAGTCAAAATTGGACAAAATACAACATAAAAACATCAAACTTAAACACATTTACATAAGTTATTTAACACTATCAAACACAATCACTGACAATAATAATAAAAACAAAATACAAGCCAAAATCACCATTAATACTGATAAATTTTAGTTTATGCGGAACATATATATATATACATATATATATATATATATATACATACATATATATATATACATACATACATACACATACACACACACATATATATATATATATATATATATATACATACACATACACATATACACACACATACATATATGTATACATACATATACATACATATATATATATCAGTCAATACAATGTATATGTAAATTTATAATTTTGTTTATTTTATAATCCTGATAATACTTTTTCAGACATTTTATTACTCTCAAAAGCTTTAATAGAGTAAAACTCTTTATTGATCAATACATTCTTTAATTTTGTGCGAAAAAGTTTACTGGTTTTTATTTCTTTCAAACATGCTGGTAAAAATTCATAAAATTTTGCTGTTTGATACATTGCACAGTTTTTGAAAAATTGTGTGTTATGTCTTTCAGTAACTACATTCGATTTATTCCTAGTATTATAGTCATGATAGCCATCATTCTGAACATAAAAATTTGGATGATTTTTTTTGAATGAGGCACAATTTAAAATATAAATGCAAGGGACAGTTAACATTTTATTAGCCTTAAAATGTGAAACACACGACTGTCCTTTTGGTATTCTTAAAATCGTTCTAAGTGCTCTCTTTTGCAAAACAAAACATCGATTCAATAGTTCCGATTTACATCCCCAATTTATTATGCCATATGCCAAATGTGGATAAACATACGCATAATATATGGTTAGCAAGGTTTCATGAGATACATGATTCCTGATTGTATATAACATAAAATTGGCCGAATTTATCTTCTTACAAATCGCATTTACATGTAAAGACCAATCCAAACTTTCATTAATGTGTAGACCAAGAAACTTAACAGACTCTGCTCTTTTAATTGTTTTCCCGGCTAATTGCAACAAATAACTATTCAAAGGGATTTGTCTAGGGGAATGAAATTGGATGTATTCGGTTTTAGTTGAATTTAATATTAGCTTATTATTTGTACACCATGTATGTACCTCTTCAATAGTAAGTTTAATCTTACGAATTAATTCATCTTCGGCTTCTGCTGTGATTATAGCTGTAATATCATCAGCATACTTTACTAATACCGCATTCTTGACATGATCTGATAAGTCATTTGTTCCTGTATTAAACAATGTGGCTGACATTTTTCCTCCTTGAGGAATTCCAAGTGTAATCGGTAATTTGTCTGATTTATATGTAATATTTTGGCCGTTAGAATTTGAATTTAATTCAACATATTGTTGTCTGTTAGTTAGATATGAATCTAATAGATTACGACTCGAAACTCCTATTCCCATGTTATCAAATTTATTCAATAATACATCTTTATTTAGACTATCAAACGCTTTAGATAAATCAAAAAATATTGCAACGCAAAATAGTTTATTATCTATTGCCATATAAACGTGGCTTAAAAGATCAAATAGTGCTGTATCAGTAGAACGGTCTTTCAAGAATCCATGTTGACAGGGAGCAATTAAATGATTTTCTGTTTGATAATCCGTAATTTGATCGTCTAATGTATTCTCAAATAATTTGCCAAAAACAGATGTATTTGATATTGGTCTGTAATTATCAATAATGAAAGTTGGGCCTTTTTTATGAGTTGCATAAATCTTAGAATCCTTTAAACAATCAGGAAATATACCATCTGATATTGAATGGTTAATTAAATTAGATAAAGGGACAGACAAAACAGAAGCACAATATTTTACAACAGTATATGGTATTTCGTCTGGGCCAGCTGCATACTTATTAGGAAGGGATTTCATTCGATTTAAAATATAAATCGGGTCTATCGAACTAAAATTTAATTTCGTTTTACTTTTATCAGAATCGACAATAATTAAAGTATTAGAATAATTAAAAGGAAATTTTTCTGTTATTATATTTTCAATTGTCTTGACAAAAAAATTATTAAATAAATTGCAAATTAGTTTGGGGTCTGTAATCGTTACACTATTTATACATAATTCATAATTATTCTTATTATTAACATTTGTTTTCTTTGTTTTGCATTCTTTATTAATTATATTCCACGTAGCTTTAATTTTATTATTAGCTCCTTTTATTTCATGGTCATTCTCTTTAAATTTAGCGGTGGCCATATTTTGTTTATAAGATTTCATTTCTTTTTTATAAGTAGACTCTAAATTTGGGTCAGTAAATTTTACATCATAGTGTAAGCGTTTTAAAGAAATCCCTTGTTCGTAAAGATGGGGGTTATTGAGTATCCAGGAAGGTTTATTTTTGTTACTTGAAATTTTTCTTTTAACAACAGGAAAAGCCTCGTTGAAATGATAAATAAAAATTTCAAGAAATTTTGACCATCTCTCATTTGAATTGAGATCAGGATTTAATAAATCATTCCATTCTTCACGAATTAATAGGAGCAGAAAATTATCTAAATTGCATTTGTCAAATATTCGTTTATAATAAAATTGTTTTTCTTGTATTTTATCAATGTTCTTCGAGTTATTTAATGTTATTGTGACTATAGTATAGTTATGGTCCGACAGAGTTGTTTTTTCAGTTTTATAATTAGTATTAATAGCAGATGTACTTTTAATAATATGATCAATTAAAGTAGCCGTTTTCATTGTTTCTCTAGTAGCGGAACTATTAACAATTTCCAACTTGTATGAGTCCAGTATATCTTTATATAAAATTACATTTGCATCATCAATAAATAAATTAAGATTTACGTCACCCGCAATAATAAAAAAATCATCATTATTTTTACAGTATTTAATTAATTTTTTGCATAACATTTCAAATTCTTTTAAGAATGGTTTTATATTATTTTCTGTGTTGTCAAAATTCTGAATTTTTTTCATCACTCTAGATATATTAGGTGGGCGATATATAGAAGCAAAATAAATGTTTGTTGTATTGTTAATTACTAATTTCGCTATGCAGCATTCAAAAACTGATTCAATGGATTTTATTTCGATGGTGTTCCGTCAAATTGGACCAACTCGTTTTATCGCGATTTGCAAAAGCGAACAACTCGTTTTATCGCGCGCGCTCAAAAAGGACTAACTCATTTTATCTCAGCCGCTCAAAAACGATCAACTCGTTTTATCGCACACGCTCAAAAAGGACTAACTCATTTTATCTCGGCCGCGCAAAAATGATTAACTCGTTTTATCGCGGCTGTGCAAAAACGACTAAAATGTTTTCCAAAAAGGACTATCTCGTGCAAGTATGTTACCTTGCGAACATTTATCTGTCGTTTTTAATAAAATAATGATTTGGATTTCTTAATTTTTTAATGAATAAAACAGGTCATTTTGTGCCATTTATTAGTGTAACCTGGAATTATAATATTAAAAATCAGCTGAAGAAACAGCTGTTTCCCACAATTTATTGTCAACAAAGAAATGAGGATGGATTCGACCTACAGAGGTAAATATCATGCCAAAAAATATAATTAATACATATTATAAGATGTATAATTGTTATATTGTATGATTATTTAATAAACATATAATATAATGAGTATATATTTTTTATAAAATACATAGAAATATCAAAGTAAAACAATATTTCTGTTCTGCAGATCATGTCGTCACATCTTTCACAAGCGGGTGTTGTCCTGGCTTGTGATTTAAAGGCCTTATGAACCTTTGCACAATAATAAGTACACGGTAAGCTTTGCTTTAGTATGATTCGGCTGCATAAATTTTTTTGTTTCAGTAGCACAAATATCAGAGATAATAGCCGATGAAAAGGAACCTGTGACGTCACTCACGCTCATTCAGCGGCAACAATATAGGGAAATCCCTGCAAAAGATCGGTTGACTCCCGCTTCAACCACGGCCACAATTTGACTTCTGTAATTTTGAAACTTTACCAGGACAGTCTTGATAGTATTTTTCAAATAGCCTGAAAGATTTTTTTTTATGACATTCATACAAACCGAGTTATTGCGGTAGAAAGAGGAGCGAAAATGTTGTATAGGAAAACAATGTTAAATTTTTCGCTTATCTCGCTACCGCAAAAACTCAGTCTGTACACACTTCACCAAAAAAATTCTTTCCGTCTATTTGACAAATACTATCAATTGTGGCCGTGGTTGCAGCGGGAGTGAACCTATCTTTTGCAGGGATTTCGCTATATTGTCACCGCTGAATGAGCGTGAGTGACGTCACAGGTGCTTCTTCATCGGCTATTATCTCTGATATTTGTGCTACTGAAACAAAAAAAAAATATGCAGCCGAATCACACTGAAGCAAAGATAATCGTGTACTTAATACTGTGAAAAGGTTCTTGAGGCCTTTAAGAATTACTACAATTCAGCACTAATTGCCATTTAAGTAATTATTATTTTCTTAATTAAGTTCTGATAGGGACTATTAGTGATAAATTTAGGTAAAAAGAGTAACGTCTTTTTTGTGAAGATGATTGGGGAACTGTTATATAATGTGTACAACTGTAATGTTTTGTTTTAAGATTGAAAGTTTCCGATTTTAAATACATTTTTAATTCACAATACATGATTTTCCATGTGGACAATAACTGTGTTACTATAATGGTTGAGATTATTGTTCTTTTTTTTTTTTTGCTCAATGTTCTTTTTATGTCCCTTTTTTTAATCATTACATATTTTTAATATAACTGAATTGTAATAAAAATTGCATCTAATTTTTGCTCTGTTATCAACTTTTTTCCTCCTATTTTGCACCATTTTAGAGGAAGAAAGAGATAAAAAGACGAGATTACGTCTTTCTTTCTCTCCTTGAGCACAAAATATTTGAAATATATTATTTATTTCTTCCTTTTTTTAAGCTAGGAAAAAGAAGATATGTTTTAGACGTTAAACGATTAGTTATAGACGTGTAATGGGTGAGTTGAAGACGAAGAGTTTAAACTAGGTTAGCAGTCTAATGAATTTCTTGATTGTTTTAACATCAAAAGATTGTGAATATTTTTACTGAAGGCAAGTAGCCTCATTCGTTAAAGAGTATTGGTTCCAATGATATATTCTTGTTGGTGCATGTATTATTACATGGTGCTTAAAACTTGTTGTGATCTCCATCAGATGAAGGTGTCTAAATTATATTAATATGATGTATTGATATGCATATTTTTTCTTTGACTGAATTTATTACTTAAAATAGGTAGAATAAATAATAATAATTGGTGCAACAAATGGGCTTAAGGGGTGTAATTTTTTTACTGGCTCAATCAAAAGAGCATGTCGAAAAATAACCCTTATATTTTTTTGCGATTTTTTTTAGCATTGCATCATAGCTAAAATGGAGATTAAAAATGTATCTTGACCTGGAGGTTCCATCCGCAACGCCTATTACGTCACTACATTCTTTGGTTCAACTATATAACACTTGTAAAAAGTTATTGCGTTGTTGCTTGTTTATAAAAAATATAATTTGTTTCCATAGCAACGTGTTTGTTTAAAAACATTAAATAGTTGACCCAAAGAATGTAATGACGTCATAGGCGTTGCGGATGGAGCCTCCAGGTCAAGAGACATTTTTAATCTCCACTTTGGGTATGATGCAGTGCTTAAAAAAATCACAAAAAATTCTAAAGGATATTTTTCGACCTCCTCTTTTGATTGAGCCAGTAAAAAAATGACACCCTGTAAGCCAATTGTTGTTACAATTATTACACCATAATGTGTTATTAATTAATACCAATGTGAAGGAAAAATACAATGTGTTTTATTTTATTTTAAATTGATTCAATTCAATTTTTATTCAAAGAAATTGTTGTTATGGGCTTATCGGCTTATGTGAATATTTTTGTATGAAAAAAAAAATTGTTGACGCAATATTAGCATAACTTTAAACAAAATATAAAGCCGCTGCTTTCGTTACAAATTTTCGGTGGCAATTATAAAATAATAAGTGGAGTCAATGATTTCCTAGAAATGCAAACTGCATTCATTTTGATTTTACTTCTCAATACTACACAGTAAATTTGAAGAATATTGTAAATTGATGCATAAATTAAGTTAAACTTTATTATGTTGAAGAAAGAAATGTAGGTAATAATAGTAAGTGCGTGTCAATGAAAAATATATGTGTAAACTGGTAATTTCATGCACTTGTAAGATGTAATTATTATACAAATAATAAAAAAAAAGGAAAATTTACAATAAAACTTTATACATTATATTTTCTCACCTCTTTTTTTTTTAAATTTTTTTAACATGTTAATACTGTTAATATTAATATGTTATATTCAATTCGAATAATTTTAATTTAATTACAAATGAGTAAATTAAATTAAATAACAAAGTTTTATAATTCATAAAAAAAAAGAAAATTAAAAAATTTAATATAAAATATTAATATTGTAAAGTAATTAACTAAATATCTACTAAACATTAGATGAGAAAATATTTAGGCCACCAAAAAAAATTTTCTATTCATTTCCTTCAAGTTTTTAAATCAACATCAGCGATAAAAAAAGATAATCATTTTTGCACAGCTGCGATAAAACGAGTTAATCGTTTTTGCGCGGCCGAGATAAAATGAGTTAGTCCTTTTTGAGCGCGCGCGATAAAACGAGTTGATCGTTTTTGAGCGGCTGAGATAAAATGAGTTAGTCCTTTCTGAGCGCGCGCGATAAAACGAGTTGTTCGCTTTTGCAAATCGCGATAAAACGAGTTAGTTCGATTTGACGGAACACCATCGATTTTAATATCATTTATATTTGAACCTTTACGAGATAGAATTACTACTCCCCCACATTTTTGAATATCTCTACAGTAATATGAAACTATCATAAAATTTTTAAAATTTATTGTTATAATTTCAGATTCATTCAGCCCATGTTCACATAATATAATTATATCACAATCAACCATTTCAAGAAAATACTCAAATTTTGGTAATTTATTTTTTAGGCCTGGTAAGTTAAGCTGAAGAATTTTAATATTACATGGGGCTGAGTGAACCTGAACATTAAGTTTTTTTTTTGTTGGGCAATTTGGTGGAGATACTGTTTAGTGTACTGGCACGGAGCCGTGATCTCACAGGGGAAGATTGTGTATCTTCCTGAGAATTTTTAATGGGGGATTTCAATTGAGATGCCAGATTAAAATTATCAACATTTGAACTCAAAACATTATCATTAATAGTATCATTTTTACTAATAATGGATGGTGAGACAACAGATGAAATTTCATTAATTGATTTTTCTGAATTAATTGCACTTTTCTTAGCAGCGGTTTCATCATTTTTTAATAGATCATTTGTAAATTGGAATTTATTATCTAAAATCGTTAGTAAAAAAGCTTTGAGTCTTGGATGTAATGAGTTCAGATCTATAATATCTTGATTCAATTCAAGAGAACATACAGGATCTGGTAAGGGTGGTCCTGATTCAGGCAAACTATTGTTTACCAAAACAAGACTTGACTCCTCACTCGGGGCAATACCGTCGTTCGCCGGAGCGAGGCCTGACTCCTCGCCCGGGGTGGTACCGTCGTTCACCGAAACGAGGCCTGACTCCTCGCCCGGGGTGGTACCGTCGTTCACCGAAGCGAGGCCTGACTCCTCGCCCGGGGTGGTACCGTCGTTCACCGGAGCAAGGCCTGACTCCTCGCCCGGGGTGGTACCGTCGTTCACCGAAGCGAGGCCTGACTCCTCGCCCGGGGTGGTACCGTCGTTCACCGAAACGAGGCCTGACTCCTCGCCCGGGGTGGTACCGTCGTTCACCGAAGCGAGGCCTGACTCCTCGCCCGGGGTGGTACCGTCGTTCACCGAAGCGAGGCCTGACTCCTCGCCCGGGGTGGTACCGTCGTTCACCTGAGCGAGGCCTGACTTCTCGCCCCGGGTATTAGACATCTGCTCCTTCGTGGCTGGCACTGGCAGTCCCTCCACCCTCACTATGTCAGGCGTGACAATTGAGGGGCGGGTACTCTCTCGCAAGGTAGAGGTCTGGCATTGCCCGGAACTTACAAGGACCGCCAGGTTATTAGAAGGAGGGGCCCTAGCGGTAATGACGTTTGCTAGAGTAGATTGGGCTGATTCCTCAAAGAGTTCTTTAACAGCTGTTTCATCATCATTACTTGCAACTTTCTTTGCTAATGTCTTCCATCCATAATAAGCAACAATTTCAATGTCAAGATCTTTGAACACTGAAATAATGTCTTGTTTTATAGTAGACCAGTTGAAACCGTCTCTGCCACATGCTAAACGAGGAATTGCGAGTTTTTTTATACTTAAAATCTCACAGATATTTCTTAAATTTTTTAATGCAAGTAGTATATTTGAGTGGTCAGGATAGCTGTTATGGACAGATTTAGTAACTAAGTAGAAAATAAAACTGTCATCTGAAGATAAAACAGCTACTTCACCAGTATTTTTGAGTTGACTCTTTAAAAAAGGGGTTTGTCCATGTTTTTTTTTAAATTGAGTTGCAACTCCACGTCCTTGTTTAAATGTTTTATCAACGCAGTGGGCGTAGGATGTGCCTGGTGGTGCGTCAAACAAATTTCCTTTCTTTTCAATGAAACGGAAATTTTGATGTTTTCTTTTTATATTATGGTTATTGGTATTTTTCTGATGTAAAGTCGGAAAAGACTCATTATTAATATGTTGTAGTACTGAAAATGAGTTTGATGTTGGTACTGTCGCACCCCACGGATTATAAGGAGGTCTTGGGGGGCGCAATTGGGCACCCTGGCTTTGGCGCGGCAGCTGGGTAGGGTGCGGTCGCTGAGCGCTCAGTTGGTGTTGGAGCGGGCGACGAGGTTGATACTGACTTACAACGTGCTGCCGGCGTGTCTGCTGCTGGCGTGATTGCTCAGATTGTTGCTGCTGCTGCTGGCGTGATTGCTGCTGCTGCTGTGGCACTCTAGTGAACGACGTCGGCTGAGGTGGGCGTTGTTTTGTGTAACCAGCCGTCCTCCAAGGTCGCGAGAATTGAACTGGTGACCTGTCATAATCAGCTGTTTGTATATGACATTGATGATTTGAATTTCCCTCATTATTAAAGTTATTTGCTGAAGAAATTCCATTTCTTTCATTTAACATTAATTTAATAGTGCATTTAATTTCTTCTCTAAAGTCAGTAAATAAGTCCTTAATATTATGTTGAATTAATTTGTACATTGGATGTACAGTCAGATCATTTGATAGGCTTTCATTGGACATATGTATATCAGAATTATTTTTATCATAATTAATAAATTGTGAGTTAAAAACCTCCGGTGTAGTTCTAGCAGGTGGCGGCCAGTGTGGTACGAGCGGAGAGCAGAACTGAGGTGTAGCACGCATGGAGCGTAGGTCCGTCATGATGTTGTTCTCAAGAGAATATTTATCACACCTTTATATTTAAAGTTCAATGCACAGGACACTTAGTAGTAATGTATCACTTAATAGAAAAAAACTTCAACTTTCCGATGAACAGACTTTCTTTTTAATTAAATGATAGATAAAAAGGTTAATCTTTAAAAATTACGGAGCAGTGAAAATATTGTAGTTAAGCTCTCAGGTGCTGCCACCTACCTATACCTATATAATGTGTCAATTATATTTTGTCAATTGCCCCAAAATACCAACCAACCAACCAACCAACCAACCAACCAACCAACCAACCAACCAACCAACCAACCAACCAACCAACCAACCAAAATACCCTAGGACAAAATACCCTCAGACAATTTACCCTAGGACAAAACACCCTTGGATAATTTACCCTAGGACAAAATACCCTTGGACAATTAACCCTAGGACAAAATACCCTTGGACAAAATACCCTAGGACAAAATACCCTTGGACAAAATACCCTTGGACAAAATACCCTAGGACAAAATACCCTTGGACAAAATACCCTCAGATAAAATACCCTCAGACAAAATACCCATGGACAAAATACCCTTGGACGAAATACCCTTGGACAAAATACCCTTAGACGAAATACTCTTGGACAGAATACCCTCAGACAATTTACCATGTATTATAATATATAACAGCATCTTAGGTATTTCGTAGAATGATAAAAATTATACCTATATCATGCAAACATTTTGCACACATGCAGTACAGTATTAATATTATTATTATTAAAGGGACAGGGTACAATAATTTTCATGTTGCATAAAAAGTTTCCTATTGATATAATAAAATTAAAAATATAATGTGTCAATTGCCCCAAAATACCAACCAACCAACCAACCAACCAACCAACCAACCAACCAACCAACCAACCAACCAACCAACCAACCAACCAACCAACCAACCAACCAACCAACCAACCAACCAACCAACCAACCAACCAACCAACCAACCAACCAACCAACCAACCAACCAACCAACCAACCAACCAACCAACCAACCAACCAACCAACCAACCAACCAACCAACCAACCAACCAACCAACCAACCAACCAACCAACCAACCAACCAACCAACCAACCAACCAACCAACCAACCAACCAACCAACCAACCAACCAACCAACCAACCAACCAACCAACCAACCAACCAACCAACCAACCAACCAACCAACCAACCAAAATACCCTCAGACAATTTACCCTAGGACAAAATGCCCTCAGACAATTTACCCTAGGACAAAATACCCTTGGATAACTTACCCTAGGACAAAATACCCTTGGACAATTAACCCTAGGACAAAATACCCTTGGACAAAATACCCTAGGACAAAATACCCTTGGACAAAATACCCTTGGACAAAATACCCTAGGACAAAATACCCTTGGACAAAATACCCTCAGATAAAATACCCTCAGACAAAATACCCATGGACAAAATACCCTTGGACGAAATACCCTTGGACAAAATACCCTTAGACGAAATACTCTTGGACAGAATACCCTCAGACAATTTACCATGTATTATAATATATAACAGCATCTTAGGTATTTCGTAGAATGATAAAAATTATATCTATATCATGCAAACATTTTGCACACATGCAGTACAGTATTAATATTATTATTATTAAAGGGACAGGGTACAATAATTTTCATGTTGCATAAAAAGTTTCCTATTGATATAATAAAATTAAAAATATAATGTGTCAATTGCCCCAAAATACCAACCAACCAACCAACCAACCAACCAACCAACCAACCAACCAACCAACCAACCAACCAACCAACCAACCAACCAACCAACCAACCAACCAACCAACCAACCAACCAACCAACCAACCAACCAACCAACCAACCAACCAACCAACCAACCAACCAACCAACCAACCAACCAACCAACCAACCAACCAACCAACCAACCAACCAACCAACCAACCAACCAAAATACCCTAGGACAAAATACCCTCAGACACTTTACCCTAGGACAAAATACCCTTGGATAATTTACCCTAGGACAAAATACCCTTGGACAATTAACCCTAGGACAAAATACCCTTGGACAAAATATCCTAGGACAAAATACCCTTGGACAAAATACCCTTGGACAAAATACCCTAGGACAAAATACCCTTGGACAAAATACCCTCAGATAAAATACCCTCAGACAAAATACCCATGGACAAAATTCCCTTGGACGAAATACCCTTGGACAAAATACCCTTAGACGAAATACTCTTGGACAGAATACCCTCAGACAATTTACCATGTATTATAATATATAACAGCATCTTAGGTATTTCGTAGAATGATAAAAATTATACCTATATCATGCAAACATTTTGCACACATGCAGTACAGTATTAATATTATTAATATTAAAGGGACAGGGTACAATAATTTTCATGTTGCATAAAAAGTTTCCTATTGATATAATAAAATTAAAAATATAATGTGTCAATTGCCCCAAAATACCAACCAACCAACCAACCAACCAACCAACCAACCAACCAACCAACCAACCAACCAACCAACCAACCAACCAACCAACCAACCAACCAACCAACCAACCAACCAACCAACCAACCAACCAACCAACCAACCAACCAACCAACCAACCAACCAACCAACCAACCAACCAACCAACCAACCAACCAACCAACCAACCAACCAACCAACCAACCAACCAACCAACCAACCAACCAACCAACCAACCAACCAACCAAAATACCCTAGGACAAAATACCCTCAGACACTTTACCCTAGGACAAAATACCCTTGGATAATTTACCCTAGGACAAAATACCCTTGGACAATTAACCCTAGGACAAAATACCCTTGGACAAAATATCCTAGGACAAAATACCCTTGGACAAAATACCCTTGGACAAAATACCCTAGGACAAAATACCCTTGGACAAAATACCCTCAGATAAAATACCCTCAGACAAAATACCCATGGACAAAATTCCCTTGGACGAAATACCCTTGGACAAAATACCCTTAGACGAAATACTCTTGGACAGAATACCCTCAGACAATTTACCATGTATTATAATATATAACAGCATCTTAGGTATTTCGTAGAATGATAAAAATTATACCTATATCATGCAAACATTTTGCACACATGCAGTACAGTATTAATATTATTATTATTAAAGGGACAGGGTACAATAATTTTCATGTTGCATAAAAAGTTTCCTATTGATATAATAAAATTAAAAATATAATGTGTCAATTGCCCCAAAATACCAACCAACCAACCAACCAACCAACCAACCAACCAACCAACCAACCAACCAACCAACCAACCAACCAACCAACCAACCAACCAACCAACCAACCAACCAACCAACCAACCAACCAACCAACCAACCAACCAACCAACCAACCAACCAACCAACCAACCAACCAACCAACCAACCAACCAATTAAAATACCCTAGGACAAAATACCCTCAGACAATTTACCCTAGGACAAAATACCCTCAGACAATTTACCCTAGGACAAAATACCCTTGGATAATTTACCCTAGGACAAAATACCCTTGGACAATTAACCCTAGGACAAAATACCCTTGGACAAAATACCCTAGGACAAAATACCCTTGGACAAAATACCCTTGGAAAAAATACCCTAGGACAAAATACCCTCAGATAAAATACCCTCAGACAAAATACCCATGGACAAAATACCCTTGGACGAAATACCCTTGGACAAAATACCCTTAGACGAAATACTCTTGGACAGAATACCCTCAGACAATTTACCATGTATTATAATATATAACAGCATCTTAGGTATTTCGTAGAATGATAAAAATTATACCTATATCATGCAAACATTTTGCACACATGCAGTACAGTATTAATATTATTATTATTAAAGGGACAGGGTACAATAATTTTCATGTTGCATAAAAAGTTTCCTATTGATATAATAAAATTAAAAATATAATGTGTCAATTGCCCCAAAATACCAACCAACCAACCAACCAACCAACCAACCAACCAACCAACCAACCAACCAACCAACCAACCAACCAACCAACCAACCAACCAACCAACCAACCAACCAACCAACCAACCAACCAACCAACCAACCAACCAACCAACCAACCAACCAACCAACCAACCAACCAACCAACCAACCAACCAACCAACCAACCAACCAACCAACCAACCAAAATACCCTAGGACAAAATACCTTCAGACAATTTACCCTAGGACAAAATACCCTTGGATAATTTACCCTAGGACAAAATACCCTTGGACAATTAACCCTAGGACAAAATACCCTTGGACAAAATACCCTAGGACAAAATACCCTTGGACAAAATACCCTTGGACAAAATACCCTAGGACAAAATACCCTTGGACAAAATACCCTCAGATAAAATACCCTCAGACAAAATACCCATGGACAAAATACCCTTGGACGAAATACCCTTGGACAAAATACCCTTAGACGAAATACTCTTGGACAGAATACCCTCAGACAATTTACCATGTATTATAATATATAACAGCATCTTAGGTATTTCGTAGAATGATAAAAATTATACCTATATCATGCAAACATTTTGCACACATGCAGTACAGTATTAATATTATTATTATTAAAGGGACAGGGTACAATAATTTTAATGTTGCATAAAAAGTTTCCTATTGATATAATAAAATTAAAAATATAATGTGTCAATTGCCCCAAAATACCAACCAACCAACCAACCAACCAACCAACCAACCAATCAACCAACCAACCAACCAACCAACCAACCAACCAACCAACCAACCAACCAACCAACCAACCAACCAACCAACCAACCAACCAACCAACCAACCAACCAACCAACCAACCAACCAACCAACCAACCAACCAACCAACCAACCAACCAACCAACCAACCAACCAACCAACCAACCAACCAAAATACCCTAGGACAAAATACCCTCAGACAATTTACCCTAGGACAAAATACCCTTGGATAATTTACCCTAGGACAAAATACCCTTGGACAATTAACCCTAGGACAAAATACCCTTGGACAAAATACCCTAGGACAAAATACCCTTGGACAAAATACCCTTGGACAAAATACCCTAGGACAAAATACCCTTGGACAAAATACCCTCAGACAAAATACCCATGGACAAAATACCCTTGGACGAAATACCCTTGGACAAAATACCCTTAGACGAAATACTCTTGGACAGAATACCCTCAGACAATTTACCATGTATTATAATATATAACAGCATCTTAGGTATTTCGTAGAATGATAAAAATTATACCTATATCATGCAAACATTTTGCACACATGCAGTACAGTATTAATATTATTATTATTAAAGGGACAGGGTACAATAATTTTCATGTTGCATAAAAAGTTTCCTATTGATATAATAAAATTAAAAATATAATGTGTCAATTGCCCCAAAATTCCAACCAACCAACCAACCAACCAACCAACCAACCAACCAACCAACCAACCAACCAACCAACCAACCAACCAACCAACCAACCAACCAACCAACCAACCAACCAACCAACCAACCAACCAACCAACCAACCAACCAACCAACCAACCAACCAACCAACCAACCAACCAACCAACCAACCAACCAACCAACCAACCAACCAACCAACCAACCAACCAACCAACCAACCAACCAAAATACCCTAGGACAAAATACCCTCAGACAATTTACCCTAGGACAAAATACCCTCAGACAATTTACCCTAGGACAAAATACCCTTGGATAATTTACCCTAGGACAAAATACCCTTGGACAATTAACCCTAGGACAAAATACCCTTGGACAAAATACCCTAGGACAAAATACCCTTGGACAAAATACCCTTGGAAAAAATACCGTAGGACAAAATACCCTTGGACAAAATACCCTCAGATAAAATACCCTCAGACAAAATACCCATGGACAAAATACCCTTGGACGAAATACCCTTGGACAAAATACCCTTAGACGAAATACTCTTGGACAGAATACCCTCAGACAATTTACCATGTATTATAATATATAACAGCATCTTAGGTATTTCGTAGAATGATAAAAATTATACCTATATCATGCAAACATTTTGCACACATGCAGTACAGTATTAATATTATTATTATTAAAGGGACAGGGTACAATAATTTTCATGTTGCATAAAAAGTTTCCTATTGATATAATAAAATTAAAAATATAATGTGTCAATTGCCCCAAAATACCAACCAACCAACCAACCAACCAACCAACCAACCAACCAACCAACCAACCAACCAACCAACCAACCAACCAACCAACCAACCAACCAACCAACCAACCAACCAACCAACCAACCAACCAACCAACCAACCAACCAACCAACCAACCAACCAACCAACCAACCAACCAAAATACCCTAGGACAAAATACCCTCAGACAATTTACCCTAGGACAAAATACCCTTGGATAATTTACCCTAGGACAAAATACCCTTGGACAATTAACCCTAGGACAAAATACCCTTGGACAAAATACCCTAGGACAAAATACCCTTGGACAAAATACCCTTGGACAAAATACCCTAGGACAAAATACCCTTGGACAAAATACCCTCAGATAAAATACCCTCAGACAAAATACCCATGGACAAAATACCCTTGGACGAAATACCCTTGGACAAAATACCCTTAGACGAAATACTCTTGGACAGAATACCCTCAGACAATTTACCATGTATTATAATATATAACAGCATCTTAGGTATTTCGTAGAATGATAAAAATTATACCTATATCATGCAAACATTTTGCACACATGCAGTACAGTATTAATATTATTATTATTAAAGGGACAGGGTACAATAATTTTCATGTTGCATAAAAAGTTTCCTATTGATATAATAAAATTAAAAATATAATGTGTCAATTGCCCCAAAATACCAACCAACCAACCAACCAACCAACCAACCAACCAACCAACCAACCAACCAACCAACCAACCAACCAACCAACCAACCAACCAACCAACCAACCAACCAACCAACCAACCAACCAACCAACCAACCAACCAACCAACCAACCAACCAACCAACCAACCAACCAACCAACCAACCAACCAACCAACCAACCAAAATACCCTAGGACAAAATACCCTTGGATAATTTACCCTAGGACAAAATACCCTTGGATAATTTACCCTAGGACAAAATACCCTTGGACAAAATACCCTAGGACAAAATACCCTTGGACAAAATACCCTTGGACAAAATACCCTAGGACAAAATACCCTTGGACAAAATACCCTCAAATAAAATACCCTCAGACAAAATACCCATGGACAAAATACCCTTGGACGAAATACCCTTGGACAAAATACCCTTAGACGAAATACTCTTGGACAGAATACCCTCAGACAATTTACCATGTATTATAATATATAACAGCATCTTAGGTATTTCGTAGAATGATAAAAATTATACCTATATCATGCAAACATTTTGCACACATGCAGTACAGTATTAATATTATTATTATTAAAGGGACAGGGTACAATAATTTTCATGTTGCATAAAAAGTTTCCTATTGATATAATAAAATTAAAAATATAATGTGTCAATTGCCCCAAAATACCAACCAACCAACCAACCAACCAACCAACCAACCAACCAACCAACCAACCAACCAACCAACCAACCAACCAACCAACCAACCAACCAACCAACCAACCAACCAACCAACCAACCAACCAACCAACCAACCAACCAACCAACCAACCAACCAACCAACCAACCAACCAACCAACCAACCAACCAACCAACCAACCAACCAACCA
>CATKWE010000016.1:85000-132500 GCA_949825025.1 Siphlonurus alternatus
ATATACATACATACATACACATACACACACACATATATATATATATATATATATATATACATACACATACACATATACACACACATACATATATGTATACATACATATACATACATATATATATATCAGTCAATACAATGTATATGTAAATTTATAATTTTGTTTATTTTATAATCCTGATAATACTTTTTCAGACATTTTATTACTCTCAAAAGCTTTAATAGAGTAAAACTCTTTATTGATCAATACATTCTTTAATTTTGTGCGAAAAAGTTTACTGGTTTTTATTTCTTTCAAACATGCTGGTAAAAATTCATAAAATTTTGCTGTTTGATACATTGCACAGTTTTTGAAAAATTGTGTGTTATGTCTTTCAGTAACTACATTCGATTTATTCCTAGTATTATAGTCATGATAGCCATCATTCTGAACATAAAAATTTGGATGATTTTTTTTGAATGAGGCACAATTTAAAATATAAATGCAAGGGACAGTTAACATTTTATTAGCCTTAAAATGTGAAACACACGACTGTCCTTTTGGTATTCTTAAAATCGTTCTAAGTGCTCTCTTTTGCAAAACAAAACATCGATTCAATAGTTCCGATTTACATCCCCAATTTATTATGCCATATGCCAAATGTGGATAAACATACGCATAATATATGGTTAGCAAGGTTTCATGAGATACATGATTCCTGATTGTATATAACATAAAATTGGCCGAATTTATCTTCTTACAAATCGCATTTACATGTAAAGACCAATCCAAACTTTCATTAATGTGTAGACCAAGAAACTTAACAGACTCTGCTCTTTTAATTGTTTTCCCGGCTAATTGCAACAAATAACTATTCAAAGGGATTTGTCTAGGGGAATGAAATTGGATGTATTCGGTTTTAGTTGAATTTAATATTAGCTTATTATTTGTACACCATGTATGTACCTCTTCAATAGTAAGTTTAATCTTACGAATTAATTCATCTTCGGCTTCTGCTGTGATTATAGCTGTAATATCATCAGCATACTTTACTAATACCGCATTCTTGACATGATCTGATAAGTCATTTGTTCCTGTATTAAACAATGTGGCTGACATTTTTCCTCCTTGAGGAATTCCAAGTGTAATCGGTAATTTGTCTGATTTATATGTAATATTTTGGCCGTTAGAATTTGAATTTAATTCAACATATTGTTGTCTGTTAGTTAGATATGAATCTAATAGATTACGACTCGAAACTCCTATTCCCATGTTATCAAATTTATTCAATAATACATCTTTATTTAGACTATCAAACGCTTTAGATAAATCAAAAAATATTGCAACGCAAAATAGTTTATTATCTATTGCCATATAAACGTGGCTTAAAAGATCAAATAGTGCTGTATCAGTAGAACGGTCTTTCAAGAATCCATGTTGACAGGGAGCAATTAAATGATTTTCTGTTTGATAATCCGTAATTTGATCGTCTAATGTATTCTCAAATAATTTGCCAAAAACAGATGTATTTGATATTGGTCTGTAATTATCAATAATGAAAGTTGGGCCTTTTTTATGAGTTGCATAAATCTTAGAATCCTTTAAACAATCAGGAAATATACCATCTGATATTGAATGGTTAATTAAATTAGATAAAGGGACAGACAAAACAGAAGCACAATATTTTACAACAGTATATGGTATTTCGTCTGGGCCAGCTGCATACTTATTAGGAAGGGATTTCATTCGATTTAAAATATAAATCGGGTCTATCGAACTAAAATTTAATTTCGTTTTACTTTTATCAGAATCGACAATAATTAAAGTATTAGAATAATTAAAAGGAAATTTTTCTGTTATTATATTTTCAATTGTCTTGACAAAAAAATTATTAAATAAATTGCAAATTAGTTTGGGGTCTGTAATCGTTACACTATTTATACATAATTCATAATTATTCTTATTATTAACATTTGTTTTCTTTGTTTTGCATTCTTTATTAATTATATTCCACGTAGCTTTAATTTTATTATTAGCTCCTTTTATTTCATGGTCATTCTCTTTAAATTTAGCGGTGGCCATATTTTGTTTATAAGATTTCATTTCTTTTTTATAAGTAGACTCTAAATTTGGGTCAGTAAATTTTACATCATAGTGTAAGCGTTTTAAAGAAATCCCTTGTTCGTAAAGATGGGGGTTATTGAGTATCCAGGAAGGTTTATTTTTGTTACTTGAAATTTTTCTTTTAACAACAGGAAAAGCCTCGTTGAAATGATAAATAAAAATTTCAAGAAATTTTGACCATCTCTCATTTGAATTGAGATCAGGATTTAATAAATCATTCCATTCTTCACGAATTAATAGGAGCAGAAAATTATCTAAATTGCATTTGTCAAATATTCGTTTATAATAAAATTGTTTTTCTTGTATTTTATCAATGTTCTTCGAGTTATTTAATGTTATTGTGACTATAGTATAGTTATGGTCCGACAGAGTTGTTTTTTCAGTTTTATAATTAGTATTAATAGCAGATGTACTTTTAATAATATGATCAATTAAAGTAGCCGTTTTCATTGTTTCTCTAGTAGCGGAACTATTAACAATTTCCAACTTGTATGAGTCCAGTATATCTTTATATAAAATTACATTTGCATCATCAATAAATAAATTAAGATTTACGTCACCCGCAATAATAAAAAAATCATCATTATTTTTACAGTATTTAATTAATTTTTTGCATAACATTTCAAATTCTTTTAAGAATGGTTTTATATTATTTTCTGTGTTGTCAAAATTCTGAATTTTTTTCATCACTCTAGATATATTAGGTGGGCGATATATAGAAGCAAAATAAATGTTTGTTGTATTGTTAATTACTAATTTCGCTATGCAGCATTCAAAAACTGATTCAATGGATTTTATTTTAATATCATTTATATTTGAACCTTTACGAGATAGAATTACTACTCCCCCACATTTTTGAATATCTCTACAGTAATATGAAACTATCATAAAATTTTTAAAATTTATTGTTATAATTTCAGATTCATTCAGCCCATGTTCACATAATATAATTATATCACAATCAACCATTTCAAGAAAATACTCAAATTTTGGTAATTTATTTTTTAGGCCTGGTAAGTTAAGCTGAAGAATTTTAATATTACATGGGGCTGAGTGAACCTGAACATTAAGTTTTTTTTTTGTTGGGCAATTTGGTGGAGATACTGTTTAGTGTACTGGCACGGAGCCGTGATCTCACAGGGGAAGATTGTGTATCTTCCTGAGAATTTTTAATGGGGGATTTCAATTGAGATGCCAGATTAAAATTATCAACATTTGAACTCAAAACATTATCATTAATAGTATCATTTTTACTAATAATGGATGGTGAGACAACAGATGAAATTTCATTAATTGATTTTTCTGAATTAATTGCACTTTTCTTAGCAGCGGTTTCATCATTTTTTAATAGATCATTTGTAAATTGGAATTTATTATCTAAAATCGTTAGTAAAAAAGCTTTGAGTCTTGGATGTAATGAGTTCAGATCTATAATATCTTGATTCAATTCAAGAGAACATACAGGATCTGGTAAGGGTGGTCCTGATTCAGGCAAACTATTGTTTACCAAAACAAGACTTGACTCCTCACTCGGGGCAATACCGTCGTTCGCCGGAGCGAGGCCTGACTCCTCGCCCGGGGTGGTACCGTCGTTCACCGAAACGAGGCCTGACTCCTCGCCCGGGGTGGTACCGTCGTTCACCGAAGCGAGGCCTGACTCCTCGCCCGGGGTGGTACCGTCGTTCACCGGAGCAAGGCCTGACTCCTCGCCCGGGGTGGTACCGTCGTTCACCGAAGCGAGGCCTGACTCCTCGCCCGGGGTGGTACCGTCGTTCACCGAAACGAGGCCTGACTCCTCGCCCGGGGTGGTACCGTCGTTCACCGAAGCGAGGCCTGACTCCTCGCCCGGGGTGGTACCGTCGTTCACCGAAGCGAGGCCTGACTCCTCGCCCGGGGTGGTACCGTCGTTCACCTGAGCGAGGCCTGACTTCTCGCCCCGGGTATTAGACATCTGCTCCTTCGTGGCTGGCACTGGCAGTCCCTCCACCCTCACTATGTCAGGCGTGACAATTGAGGGGCGGGTACTCTCTCGCAAGGTAGAGGTCTGGCATTGCCCGGAACTTACAAGGACCGCCAGGTTATTAGAAGGAGGGGCCCTAGCGGTAATGACGTTTGCTAGAGTAGATTGGGCTGATTCCTCAAAGAGTTCTTTAACAGCTGTTTCATCATCATTACTTGCAACTTTCTTTGCTAATGTCTTCCATCCATAATAAGCAACAATTTCAATGTCAAGATCTTTGAACACTGAAATAATGTCTTGTTTTATAGTAGACCAGTTGAAACCGTCTCTGCCACATGCTAAACGAGGAATTGCGAGTTTTTTTATACTTAAAATCTCACAGATATTTCTTAAATTTTTTAATGCAAGTAGTATATTTGAGTGGTCAGGATAGCTGTTATGGACAGATTTAGTAACTAAGTAGAAAATAAAACTGTCATCTGAAGATAAAACAGCTACTTCACCAGTATTTTTGAGTTGACTCTTTAAAAAAGGGGTTTGTCCATGTTTTTTTTTAAATTGAGTTGCAACTCCACGTCCTTGTTTAAATGTTTTATCAACGCAGTGGGCGTAGGATGTGCCTGGTGGTGCGTCAAACAAATTTCCTTTCTTTTCAATGAAACGGAAATTTTGATGTTTTCTTTTTATATTATGGTTATTGGTATTTTTCTGATGTAAAGTCGGAAAAGACTCATTATTAATATGTTGTAGTACTGAAAATGAGTTTGATGTTGGTACTGTCGCACCCCACGGATTATAAGGAGGTCTTGGGGGGCGCAATTGGGCACCCTGGCTTTGGCGCGGCAGCTGGGTAGGGTGCGGTCGCTGAGCGCTCAGTTGGTGTTGGAGCGGGCGACGAGGTTGATACTGACTTACAACGTGCTGCCGGCGTGTCTGCTGCTGGCGTGATTGCTCAGATTGTTGCTGCTGCTGCTGGCGTGATTGCTGCTGCTGCTGTGGCACTCTAGTGAACGACGTCGGCTGAGGTGGGCGTTGTTTTGTGTAACCAGCCGTCCTCCAAGGTCGCGAGAATTGAACTGGTGACCTGTCATAATCAGCTGTTTGTATATGACATTGATGATTTGAATTTCCCTCATTATTAAAGTTATTTGCTGAAGAAATTCCATTTCTTTCATTTAACATTAATTTAATAGTGCATTTAATTTCTTCTCTAAAGTCAGTAAATAAGTCCTTAATATTATGTTGAATTAATTTGTACATTGGATGTACAGTCAGATCATTTGATAGGCTTTCATTGGACATATGTATATCAGAATTATTTTTATCATAATTAATAAATTGTGAGTTAAAAACCTCCGGTGTAGTTCTAGCAGGTGGCGGCCAGTGTGGTACGAGCGGAGAGCAGAACTGAGGTGTAGCACGCATGGAGCGTAGGTCCGTCATGATGTTGTTCTCAAGAGAATATTTATCACACCTTTATATTTAAAGTTCAATGCACAGGACACTTAGTAGTAATGTATCACTTAATAGAAAAAAACTTCAACTTTCCGATGAACAGACTTTCTTTTTAATTAAATGATAGATAAAAAGGTTAATCTTTAAAAATTACGGAGCAGTGAAAATATTGTAGTTAAGCTCTCAGGTGCTGCCACCTACCTATACCTATATAATGTGTCAATTATATTTTGTCAATTGCCCCAAAATACCAACCAACCAACCAACCAACCAACCAACCAACCAACCAACCAACCAACCAACCAACCAACCAACCAACCAACCAACCAACCAAAATACCCTAGGACAAAATACCCTCAGACAATTTACCCTAGGACAAAACACCCTTGGATAATTTACCCTAGGACAAAATACCCTTGGACAATTAACCCTAGGACAAAATACCCTTGGACAAAATACCCTAGGACAAAATACCCTTGGACAAAATACCCTTGGACAAAATACCCTAGGACAAAATACCCTTGGACAAAATACCCTCAGATAAAATACCCTCAGACAAAATACCCATGGACAAAATACCCTTGGACGAAATACCCTTGGACAAAATACCCTTAGACGAAATACTCTTGGACAGAATACCCTCAGACAATTTACCATGTATTATAATATATAACAGCATCTTAGGTATTTCGTAGAATGATAAAAATTATACCTATATCATGCAAACATTTTGCACACATGCAGTACAGTATTAATATTATTATTATTAAAGGGACAGGGTACAATAATTTTCATGTTGCATAAAAAGTTTCCTATTGATATAATAAAATTAAAAATATAATGTGTCAATTGCCCCAAAATACCAACCAACCAACCAACCAACCAACCAACCAACCAACCAACCAACCAACCAACCAACCAACCAACCAACCAACCAACCAACCAACCAACCAACCAACCAACCAACCAACCAACCAACCAACCAACCAACCAACCAACCAACCAACCAACCAACCAACCAACCAACCAACCAACCAACCAACCAACCAACCAACCAACCAACCAACCAACCAACCAACCAACCAACCAACCAACCAACCAACCAACCAACCAACCAACCAACCAACCAACCAACCAACCAACCAACCAACCAACCAACCAACCAACCAACCAACCAACCAACCAACCAACCAACCAACCAAAATACCCTCAGACAATTTACCCTAGGACAAAATGCCCTCAGACAATTTACCCTAGGACAAAATACCCTTGGATAACTTACCCTAGGACAAAATACCCTTGGACAATTAACCCTAGGACAAAATACCCTTGGACAAAATACCCTAGGACAAAATACCCTTGGACAAAATACCCTTGGACAAAATACCCTAGGACAAAATACCCTTGGACAAAATACCCTCAGATAAAATACCCTCAGACAAAATACCCATGGACAAAATACCCTTGGACGAAATACCCTTGGACAAAATACCCTTAGACGAAATACTCTTGGACAGAATACCCTCAGACAATTTACCATGTATTATAATATATAACAGCATCTTAGGTATTTCGTAGAATGATAAAAATTATATCTATATCATGCAAACATTTTGCACACATGCAGTACAGTATTAATATTATTATTATTAAAGGGACAGGGTACAATAATTTTCATGTTGCATAAAAAGTTTCCTATTGATATAATAAAATTAAAAATATAATGTGTCAATTGCCCCAAAATACCAACCAACCAACCAACCAACCAACCAACCAACCAACCAACCAACCAACCAACCAACCAACCAACCAACCAACCAACCAACCAACCAACCAACCAACCAACCAACCAACCAACCAACCAACCAACCAACCAACCAACCAACCAACCAACCAACCAACCAACCAACCAACCAACCAACCAACCAACCAACCAACCAACCAACCAACCAACCAACCAACCAACCAACCAACCAACCAACCAACCAACCAAAATACCCTAGGACAAAATACCCTCAGACACTTTACCCTAGGACAAAATACCCTTGGATAATTTACCCTAGGACAAAATACCCTTGGACAATTAACCCTAGGACAAAATACCCTTGGACAAAATATCCTAGGACAAAATACCCTTGGACAAAATACCCTTGGACAAAATACCCTAGGACAAAATACCCTTGGACAAAATACCCTCAGATAAAATACCCTCAGACAAAATACCCATGGACAAAATTCCCTTGGACGAAATACCCTTGGACAAAATACCCTTAGACGAAATACTCTTGGACAGAATACCCTCAGACAATTTACCATGTATTATAATATATAACAGCATCTTAGGTATTTCGTAGAATGATAAAAATTATACCTATATCATGCAAACATTTTGCACACATGCAGTACAGTATTAATATTATTATTATTAAAGGGACAGGGTACAATAATTTTCATGTTGCATAAAAAGTTTCCTATTGATATAATAAAATTAAAAATATAATGTGTCAATTGCCCCAAAATACCAACCAACCAACCAACCAACCAACCAACCAACCAACCAACCAACCAACCAACCAACCAACCAACCAACCAACCAACCAACCAACCAACCAACCAACCAACCAACCAACCAACCAACCAACCAACCAACCAACCAACCAACCAACCAACCAACCAACCAACCAACCAACCAACCAACCAACCAACCAACCAACCAACCAACCAACCAACCAACCAACCAACCAACCAACCAACCAACCAAAATACCCTAGGACAAAATACCCTCAGACACTTTACCCTAGGACAAAATACCCTTGGATAATTTACCCTAGGACAAAATACCCTTGGACAATTAACCCTAGGACAAAATACCCTTGGACAAAATATCCTAGGACAAAATACCCTTGGACAAAATACCCTTGGACAAAATACCCTAGGACAAAATACCCTTGGACAAAATACCCTCAGATAAAATACCCTCAGACAAAATACCCATGGACAAAATTCCCTTGGACGAAATACCCTTGGACAAAATACCCTTAGACGAAATACTCTTGGACAGAATACCCTCAGACAATTTACCATGTATTATAATATATAACAGCATCTTAGGTATTTCGTAGAATGATAAAAATTATACCTATATCATGCAAACATTTTGCACACATGCAGTACAGTATTAATATTATTATTATTAAAGGGACAGGGTACAATAATTTTCATGTTGCATAAAAAGTTTCCTATTGATATAATAAAATTAAAAATATAATGTGTCAATTGCCCCAAAATACCAACCAACCAACCAACCAACCAACCAACCAACCAACCAACCAACCAACCAACCAACCAACCAACCAACCAACCAACCAACCAACCAACCAACCAACCAACCAACCAACCAACCAACCAACCAACCAACCAACCAACCAACCAACCAACCAACCAACCAACCAACCAATTAAAATACCCTAGGACAAAATACCCTCAGACAATTTACCCTAGGACAAAATACCCTCAGACAATTTACCCTAGGACAAAATACCCTTGGATAATTTACCCTAGGACAAAATACCCTTGGACAATTAACCCTAGGACAAAATACCCTTGGACAAAATACCCTAGGACAAAATACCCTTGGACAAAATACCCTTGGAAAAAATACCCTAGGACAAAATACCCTCAGATAAAATACCCTCAGACAAAATACCCATGGACAAAATACCCTTGGACGAAATACCCTTGGACAAAATACCCTTAGACGAAATACTCTTGGACAGAATACCCTCAGACAATTTACCATGTATTATAATATATAACAGCATCTTAGGTATTTCGTAGAATGATAAAAATTATACCTATATCATGCAAACATTTTGCACACATGCAGTACAGTATTAATATTATTATTATTAAAGGGACAGGGTACAATAATTTTCATGTTGCATAAAAAGTTTCCTATTGATATAATAAAATTAAAAATATAATGTGTCAATTGCCCCAAAATACCAACCAACCAACCAACCAACCAACCAACCAACCAACCAACCAACCAACCAACCAACCAACCAACCAACCAACCAACCAACCAACCAACCAACCAACCAACCAACCAACCAACCAACCAACCAACCAACCAACCAACCAACCAACCAACCAACCAACCAACCAACCAACCAACCAACCAACCAACCAACCAACCAACCAACCAACCAACCAACCAACCAAAATACCCTAGGACAAAATACCTTCAGACAATTTACCCTAGGACAAAATACCCTTGGATAATTTACCCTAGGACAAAATACCCTTGGACAATTAACCCTAGGACAAAATACCCTTGGACAAAATACCCTAGGACAAAATACCCTTGGACAAAATACCCTTGGACAAAATACCCTAGGACAAAATACCCTTGGACAAAATACCCTCAGATAAAATACCCTCAGACAAAATACCCATGGACAAAATACCCTTGGACGAAATACCCTTGGACAAAATACCCTTAGACGAAATACTCTTGGACAGAATACCCTCAGACAATTTACCATGTATTATAATATATAACAGCATCTTAGGTATTTCGTAGAATGATAAAAATTATACCTATATCATGCAAACATTTTGCACACATGCAGTACAGTATTAATATTATTATTATTAAAGGGACAGGGTACAATAATTTTAATGTTGCATAAAAAGTTTCCTATTGATATAATAAAATTAAAAATATAATGTGTCAATTGCCCCAAAATACCAACCAACCAACCAACCAACCAACCAACCAACCAATCAACCAACCAACCAACCAACCAACCAACCAACCAACCAACCAACCAACCAACCAACCAACCAACCAACCAACCAACCAACCAACCAACCAAAATACCCTAGGACAAAATACCCTCAGACAATTTACCCTAGGACAAAACACCCTTGGATAATTTACCCTAGGACAAAATACCCTTGGACAATTAACCCTAGGACAAAATACCCTTGGACAAAATACCCTAGGACAAAATACCCTTGGACAAAATACCCTTGGACAAAATACCCTAGGACAAAATACCCTTGGACAAAATACCCTCAGATAAAATACCCTCAGACAAAATACCCATGGACAAAATACCCTTGGACGAAATACCCTTGGACAAAATACCCTTAGACGAAATACTCTTGGACAGAATACCCTCAGACAATTTACCATGTATTATAATATATAACAGCATCTTAGGTATTTCGTAGAATGATAAAAATTATACCTATATCATGCAAACATTTTGCACACATGCAGTACAGTATTAATATTATTATTATTAAAGGGACAGGGTACAATAATTTTCATGTTGCATAAAAAGTTTCCTATTGATATAATAAAATTAAAAATATAATGTGTCAATTGCCCCAAAATACCAACCAACCAACCAACCAACCAACCAACCAACCAACCAACCAACCAACCAACCAACCAACCAACCAACCAACCAACCAACCAACCAACCAACCAACCAACCAACCAACCAACCAACCAACCAACCAACCAACCAACCAACCAACCAACCAACCAACCAACCAACCAACCAACCAACCAACCAACCAACCAACCAACCAACCAACCAACCAACCAACCAACCAACCAACCAACCAACCAACCAACCAAAATACCCTAGGACAAAATACCCTCAGACAATTTACCCTAGGACAAAATACCCTTGGATAATTTACCCTAGGACAAAATACCCTTGGACAATTAACCCTAGGACAAAATACCCTTGGACAAAATACCCTAGGACAAAATACCCTTGGACAAAATACCCTTGGACAAAATACCCTAGGACAAAATACCCTTGGACAAAATACCCTCAGACAAAATACCCATGGACAAAATACCCTTGGACGAAATACCCTTGGACAAAATACCCTTAGACGAAATACTCTTGGACAGAATACCCTCAGACAATTTACCATGTATTATAATATATAACAGCATCTTAGGTATTTCGTAGAATGATAAAAATTATACCTATATCATGCAAACATTTTGCACACATGCAGTACAGTATTAATATTATTATTATTAAAGGGACAGGGTACAATAATTTTCATGTTGCATAAAAAGTTTCCTATTGATATAATAAAATTAAAAATATAATGTGTCAATTGCCCCAAAATTCCAACCAACCAACCAACCAACCAACCAACCAACCAACCAACCAACCAACCAACCAACCAACCAACCAACCAACCAACCAACCAACCAACCAACCAACCAACCAACCAACCAACCAACCAACCAACCAACCAACCAACCAACCAACCAACCAACCAACCAACCAACCAACCAACCAACCAACCAACCAACCAACCAACCAACCAACCAACCAACCAAAATACCCTAGGACAAAATACCCTCAGACAATTTACCCTAGGACAAAATACCCTCAGACAATTTACCCTAGGACAAAATACCCTTGGATAATTTACCCTAGGACAAAATACCCTTGGACAATTAACCCTAGGACAAAATACCCTTGGACAAAATACCCTAGGACAAAATACCCTTGGACAAAATACCCTTGGAAAAAATACCCTAGGACAAAATACCCTTGGACAAAATACCCTCAGATAAAATACCCTCAGACAAAATACCCATGGACAAAATACCCTTGGACGAAATACCCTTGGACAAAATACCCTTAGACGAAATACTCTTGGACAGAATACCCTCAGACAATTTACCATGTATTATAATATATAACAGCATCTTAGGTATTTCGTAGAATGATAAAAATTATACCTATATCATGCAAACATTTTGCACACATGCAGTACAGTATTAATATTATTATTATTAAAGGGACAGGGTACAATAATTTTCATGTTGCATAAAAAGTTTCCTATTGATATAATAAAATTAAAAATATAATGTGTCAATTGCCCCAAAATACCAACCAACCAACCAACCAACCAACCAACCAACCAACCAACCAACCAACCAACCAACCAACCAACCAACCAACCAACCAACCAACCAACCAACCAACCAACCAACCAACCAACCAAAATACCCTAGGACAAAATACCCTCAGACAATTTACCCTAGGACAAAATACCCTTGGATAATTTACCCTAGGACAAAATACCCTTGGACAATTAACCCTAGGACAAAATACCCTTGGACAAAATACCCTAGGACAAAATACCCTTGGACAAAATACCCTTGGACAAAATACCCTAGGACAAAATACCCTTGGACAAAATACCCTCAGATAAAATACCCTCAGACAAAATACCCATGGACAAAATACCCTTGGACGAAATACCCTTGGACAAAATACCCTTAGACGAAATACTCTTGGACAGAATACCCTCAGACAATTTACCATGTATTATAATATATAACAGCATCTTAGGTATTTCGTAGAATGATAAAAATTATACCTATATCATGCAAACATTTTGCACACATGCAGTACAGTATTAATATTATTATTATTAAAGGGACAGGGTACAATAATTTTCATGTTGCATAAAAAGTTTCCTATTGATATAATAAAATTAAAAATATAATGTGTCAATTGCCCCAAAATACCAACCAACCAACCAACCAACCAACCAACCAACCAACCAACCAACCAACCAACCAACCAACCAACCAACCAACCAACCAACCAACCAACCAACCAACCAACCAACCAACCAACCAACCAACCAACCAACCAACCAACCAACCAACCAACCAACCAACCAACCAACCAACCAACCAAAATACCCTAGGACAAAATACCCTCAGACAATTTACCCTAGGACAAAATACCCTTGGATAATTTACCCTAGGACAAAATACCCTTGGACAAAATACCCTAGGACAAAATACCCTTGGACAAAATACCCTTGGACAAAATACCCTAGGACAAAATACCCTTGGACAAAATACCCTCAAATAAAATACCCTCAGACAAAATACCCATGGACAAAATACCCTTGGACGAAATACCCTTGGACAAAATACCCTTAGACGAAATACTCTTGGACAGAATACCCTCAGACAATTTACCATGTATTATAATATATAACAGCATCTTAGGTATTTCGTAGAATGATAAAAATTATACCTATATCATGCAAACATTTTGCACACATGCAGTACAGTATTAATATTATTATTATTAAAGGGACAGGGTACAATAATTTTCATGTTGCATAAAAAGTTTCCTATTGATATAATAAAATTAAAAATATAATGTGTCAATTGCCCCAAAATACCAACCAACCAACCAACCAACCAACCAACCAACCAACCAACCAACCAACCAACCAACCAACCAACCAACCAACCAACCAACCAACCAACCAACCAACCAACCAACCAACCAACCAACCAACCAACCAACCAACCAACCAACCAACCAACCAACCAACCAACCAACCAACCAACCAACCAACCAACCAACCAACCAACCAACCAAAATACCCTAGGACAAAATACCCTCAGACAATTTACCCTAGGACAAAATACCCTTGGATAATTTACCCTAGGACAAAATACCCTTGGACAATTAACCCTAGGACAAAATACCCTTGGACAAAATACCCTAGGACAAAATACCCTTGGACAAAATACCCTTGGACAAAATACCCTCAGATAAAATACCCTCAGACAAAATACCCATGGACAAAATACCCTTGGACGAAATACCCTTAAACAAAATACCCTTAGACGAAATACTCTTGGACAGAATACCCTCAGACAATTTACCATGTATTATAATATATAACAGCATCTTAGGTATTTCGTAGAATGATAAAAATTATACCTATATCATGCAAACATTTTGCACACATGCAGTACAGTATTAATATTATTATTATTAAAGGGACAGGGTACAATAATTTTCATGTTGCATAAAAAGTTTCCTATTGATATAATAAAATTAAAAATATAATGTGTCAATTGCCCCCAAAATACCAACCAACCAACCAACCAACCAACCAACCAACCAACCAACCAACCAACCAACCAACCAACCAACCAACCAACCAACCAACCAACCAACCAACCAACCAACCAACCAACCAACCAACCAACCAACCAACCAACCAACCAACCAACCAACCAACCAACCAACCAACCAACCAACCAACCAACCAACCAACCAACCAACCAACCAACCAACCAACCAACCAACCAACCAACCAACCAACCAACCAACCAACCAACCAACCAACCAACCAACCAACCAACCAACCAACCAACCAACCAACCAACCAACCAACCAACCAACCAACCAACCAACCAACCAACCAACCAACCAACCAACCAACCAACCAACCAACCAACCAAAATACCCTAGGACAAAATACCCTCAGACAATTTACCCTAGGACAAAATACCCTCAGACAATTTACCCTAGGACAAAATACCCTTGGATAATTTACCCTAGGACAAAATACCCTTGGACAATTAACCCTAGGACAAAATACCCTTGGACAAAATACCCTAGGACAAAATACCCTTGGACAAAATACCCTTGGACAAAATACCCTAGGACAAAATACCCTTGGACAAAATACCCTCAGATAAAATACCCTCAGACAAAATACCCATGGACAAAATACCCTTGGACGAAATACCCTTGGACAAAATACCCTTAGACGAAATACTCTTGGACAGAATACCCTCAGACAATTTACCATGTATTATAATATATAACAGCATCTTAGGTATTTCGTAGAATGATAGAAATTATACCTATATCATGCAAACATTTTGCACACATGCAGTACAGTATTAATATTATTATTATTAAAGGGACAGGGTACAATAATTTTCATGTTGCATAAAAAGTTTCCTATTGATATAATAAAATTAAAAATATAATGTGTCAATTGCCCCAAAATACCAACCAACCAACCAACCAACCAACCAACCAACCAACCAACCAACCAACCAACCAACCAACCAACCAACCAACCAACCAACCAACCAACCAACCAACCAACCAACCAACCAACCAACCAACCAACCAACCAACCAACCAACCAACCAACCAACCAACCAACCAACCAACCAACCAACCAACCAACCAACCAACCAAAATACCCTAGGACAAAATACCCTCAGACAATTTACCCTAGGACAAAATACCCTTGGATAATTTACCCTAGGACAAAATACCCTTGGACAATTAACCCTAGGACAAAATACCCTTGGACAAAATACCCTAGGACAAAATACCCTTGGACAAAATACCCTTGGACAAAATACCCTAGGACAAAATACCCTTGGACAAAATACCCTCAGATAAAATACCCTCAGACAAAATACCCTTGGACGAAATACCCTTGGACAAAATACCCTTAGACGAAATACTCTTGGACAGAATACCCTCAGACAATTTACCATGTATTATAATATATAACAGCATCTTAGGTATTTCGTAGAATGATAAAAATTATACCTATATCATGCAAACATTTTGCACACATGCAGTACAGTATTAATATTATTATTATTAAAGGGACAGGGTACAATAATTTTCATGTTGCATAAAAAGTTTCCTATTGATATAATAAAATTAAAAATATAATGTGTCAATTGCCCCAAAATACCAACCAACCAACCAACCAACCAACCAACCAACCAACCAACCAACCAACCAACCAACCAACCAACCAACCAACCAACCAACCAACCAACCAACCAACCAACCAACCAACCAACCAACCAACCAACCAACCAACCAACCAACCAACCAACCAACCAACCAACCAACCAACCAACCAACCAACCAACCAACCAACCAACCAACCACAACCAACCAACCAACCAACCAACCAACCAACCAACCAACCAACCAACCAACCAACCAACCAACCAACCAACCAACCAACCAACCAACCAACCAACCAACCAACCAACCAACCAACCAACCAACCAACCAACCAAAATACCCTAGGACAAAATACCCTCAGACAATTTACCCTAGGACAAAATACCCTTGGATAATTTACCCTAGGACAAAATACCCTTGGACAATTAACCCTAGGACAAAATACCCTTGGACAAAATACCCTAGGACAAAATACCCTTGGACAAAATACCCTTGGACAAAATACCCTAGGACAAAATACCCTTGGACAAAATACCCTCAGATAAAATACCCTCAGACAAAATACCCTTGGACGAAATACCCTTGGACAAAATACCCTTAGACGAAATACTCTTGGACAGAATACCCTCAGACAATTTACCATGTATTATAATATATAACAGCATCTTAGGTATTTCGTAGAATGATAAAAATTATACCTATATCATGCAAACATTTTGCACACATGCAGTACAGTATTAATATTATTATTATTAAAGGGACAGGGTACAATAATTTTCATGTTGCATAAAAAGTTTCCTATTGATATAATAAAATTAAAAATATAATGTGTCAATTGCCCCAAAATACCAACCAACCAACCAACCAACCAACCAACCAACCAACCAACCAACCAACCAACCAACCAACCAACCAACCAACCAACCAACCAACCAACCAACCAACCAACCAACCAACCAACCAACCAACCAACCAACCAACCAACCAACCAACCAACCAACCAACCAACCAACCAACCAACCAACCAACCAACCAATACCCTAGGACAAAATACCCTCAGACAATTTACCCTAGGACAAAATACCCTTGGATAATTTACCCTAGGACAAAATACCCTTGGACAATTAACCCTAGGACAAAATACCCTTGGACAAAATACCCTAGGACAAAATACCCTTGGACAAAATACCCTTGGACAAAATACCCTAGGACAAAATACCCTTGGACAAAATACCCTCAGATAAAATACCCTCAGACAAAATACCCATGGACAAAATACCCTTGGACGAAATACCCTTGGACAAAATACCCTTAGACGAAATACTCTTGGACAGAATACCCTCAGACAATTTACCATGTATTATAATATATAACAGCATCTTAGGTATTTCGTAGAATGATAAAAATTAAACCTATATCATGCAAACATTTTGCACACATGCAGTACAGTATTAATATTATTATTATTAAAGGGACAGGGTACAATAATTTTCATGTTGCATAAAAAGTTTCCTATTGATATAATAAAATTAAAAATATAATGTGTCAATTGCCCCAAAATACCAACCAACCAACCAACCAACCAACCAACCAACCAACCAACCAACCAACCAACCAACCAACCAACCAACCAACCAACCAACCAACCAACCAACCAACCAACCAACCAACCAACCAACCAACCAACCAACCAACCAACCAACCAACCAACCAACCAACCAACCAACCAACCAACCAACCAACCAACCAACCAACCAACCAACCAACCAACCAACCAACCAATACCCTAGGACAAAATACCCTCAGACAATTTACCTAGGACAAAATACCCTTGGATAATTTACCCTAGGACAAAATACCCTTGGACAATTAACCCTAGGACAAAATACCCTTGGACAAAATACCCTAGGACAAAATACCCTTGGACAAAATACCCTTGGACAAAATACCCTAGGACAAAATACCCTTGGACAAAATACCCTCAGATAAAATACCCTCAGACAAAATACCCATGGACAAAATACCCTTGGACGAAATACCCTTGGACAAAATACCCTTAGACGAAATACTCTTGGACAGAATACCCTCAGACAATTTACCATGTATTATAATATATAACAGCATCTTAGGTATTTCGTAGAATGATAAAAATTATACCTATATCATGCAAACATTTTGCACACATGCAGTACAGTATTAATATTATTATTATTAAAGGGACAGGGTACAATAATTTTCATGTTGCATAAAAAGTTTCCTATTGATATAATAAAATTAAAAATATAATGTGTCAATTGCCCCAAAATACCAACCAACCAACCAACCAACCAACCAACCAACCAACCAACCAACCAACCAACCAACCAACCAACCAACCAACCAACCAACCAACCAACCAACCAACCAACCAACCAACCAACCAACCAACCAACCAACCAACCAACCAACCAACCAACCAACCAACCAACCAACCAACCAACCAACCAACCAACCAACCAACCAACCAACCAACCAACCAACCAACCAACCAACCAACCAACCAACCAAAATACCCTAGGACAAAATACCCTCAGACAATTTACCCTAGGACAAAATACCCTTGGATAATTTACCCTAGGACAAAATACCCTTGGACAATTAACCCTAGGACAAAATACCCTTGGACAAAATACCCTAGGACAAAATACCCTTGGACAAAATACCCTTGGACAAAATACCCTAGGACAAAATACCCTTGGACAAAATACCCTCAGACAAAATACCCATGGACAAAATACCCTTGGACGAAATACCCTTGGACAAAATACCCTTAGACGAAATACTCTTGGACAGAATACCCTCAGACAATTTACCATGTATTATAATATATAACAGCATCTTAGGTATTTCGTAGAATGATAAAAATTATTCCTATATCATGCAAACATTTTGCACACATGCAGTACAGTATTAATATTATTATTATTAAAGGGACAGGGTACAATAATTTTCATGTTGCATAAAAAGTTTCCTATTGATATAATAAAATTAAAAATATAATGTGTCAATTGCCCCAAAATACCAACCAACCAACCAACCAACCAACCAACCAACCAACCAACCAACCAACCAACCAACCAACCAACCAACCAACCAACCAACCAACCAACCAACCAACCAACCAACCAACCAACCAACCAACCAACCAACCAACCAACCAACCAACCAACCAACCAACCAACCAAAATACCCTAGGACAAAATACTCTCAGACAATTTACCCTAGGACAAAATACCCTCAGACAATTTACCCTAGGACAAAATACCCTTGGATAATTTACCCTAGGACAAAATACCCTTGGACAATTAACCCTAGGACAAAATACCCTTGGACAATTAACCCTAGGACAAAATACCCTTGGACAAAATACCCTAGGACAAAATACCCTTGGACAAAATACCCTTGGACAAAATACCCTAGGACAAAATACCCTTGGACAAAATACCCTCAGATAAAATACCCTCAGACAAAATACCCATGGACAAAATACCCTTGGACGAAATACCCTTGGACAAAATACCCTTAGACGAAATACTCTTGGACAGAATACCCTCAGACAATTTACCATGTATTATAATATATAACAGCATCTTAGGTATTTCGTAGAATGATAAAAATTATACCTATATCATGCAAACATTTTGCACACATGCAGTACAGTATTAATATTATTATTATTATTAAAGGGACAGGGTACAATAATTTTCATGTTGCATAAAAAGTTTCCTATTGATATAATAAAATTAAAAATATAATGTGTCAATTGCCCCAAAATACCAACCAACCAACCAACCAACCAACCAACCAACCAACCAACCAACCAACCAACCAACCAACCAACCAACCAACCAACCAACCAACCAACCAACCAACCAACCAACCAACCAACCAACCAACCAACCAACCAACCAACCAACCAACCAACCAACCAACCAACCAACCAACCAACCAACCAACCAACCAACCAACCAACCAACCAACCAACCAACCAACCAACCAACCAACCAACCAAAATACCCTAGGACAAAATACCCTCAGACACTTTACCCTAGGACAAAATACCCTTGGATAATTTACCCTAGGACAAAATACCCTTGGACAATTAACCCTAGGACAAAATACCCTTGGACAAAATATCCTAGGACAAAATACCCTTGGACAAAATACCCTTGGACAAAATACCCTAGGACAAAATACCCTTGGACAAAATACCCTCAGATAAAATACCCTCAGACAAAATACCCATGGACAAAATACCCTTGGACGAAATACCCTTGGACAAAATACCCTTAGACGAAATACTCTTGGACAGAATACCCTCAGACAATTTACCATGTATTATAATATATAACAGCATCTTAGGTATTTCGTAGAATGATAAAAATTATACCTATATCATGCAAACATTTTGCACACATGCAGTACAGTATTAATATTATTATTATTAAAGGGACAGGGTACAATAATTTTCATGTTGCATAAAAAGTTTCCTATTGATATAATAAAATTAAAAATATAATGTGTCAATTGCCCCAAAATACCAACCAACCAACCAACCAACCAACCAACCAACCAACCAACCAACCAACCAACCAACCAACCAACCAACCAACCAACCAACCAACCAACCAACCAACCAACCAACCAACCAACCAACCAACCAACCAACCAACCAACCAACCAACCAACCAACCAACCAACCAACCAACCAACCAACCAACCAACCAACCAACCAACCAACCAACCAACCAACCAACCAACCAACCAACCAACCAACCAAAATACCCTAGGACAAAATACCCTCAGACAATTTACCCTAGGACAAAATACCCTCAGACAATTTACCCTAGGACCCTAGGACAAAATACCCTTGGATAATTTACCCTAGGACAAAATACCCTTGGACAATTAACCCTAGGACAAAATACCCTTGGACAAAATACCCTAGGACAAAATACCCTTGGACAAAATACCCTTGGAAAAAATACCCTAGGACAAAATACCCTCAGATAAAATACCCTCAGACAAAATACCCATGGACAAAATACCCTTGGACGAAATACCCTTGGACAAAATACCCTTAGACGAAATACTCTTGGACAGAATACCCTCAGACAATTTACCATGTATTATAATATATAACAGCATCTTAGGTATTTCGTAGAATGATAAAAATTATACCTATATCATGCAAACATTTTGCACACATGCAGTACAGTATTAATATTATTATTATTAAAGGGACAGGGTACAATAATTTTCATGTTGCATAAAAAGTTTCCTATTGATATAATAAAATTAAAAATATAATGTGTCAATTGCCCCAAAATACCAACCAACCAACCAACCAACCAACCAACCAACCAACCAACCAACCAACCAACCAACCAACCAACCAACCAACCAACCAACCAACCAACCAACCAACCAACCAACCAACCAACCAACCAACCAACCAACCAACCAACCAACCAACCAACCAACCAACCAACCAACCAACCAACCAACCAACCAACCAAAATACCCTAGGACAAAATACCCTCAGACAATTTACCCTAGGACAAAATACCCTTGGATAATTTACCCTAGGACAAAATACCCTTGGACAATTAACCCTAGGACAAAATACCCTTGGACAAAATATCCTAGGACAAAATACCCTTGGACAAAATACCCTTGGACAAAATACCCTAGGACAAAATACCCTTGGACAAAATACCCTCAGATAAAATACCCTCAGACAAAATACCCATGGACAAAATACCCTTGGACGAAATACCCTTGGACAAAATACCCTTAGACGAAATACTCTTGGACAGAATACCCTCAGACAATTTACCATGTATTATAATATATAACAGCATCTTAGGTATTTCGTAGAATGATAAAAATTATACCTATATCATGCAAACATTTTGCACACATGCAGTACAGTATTAATATTATTATTATTAAAGGGACAGGGTACAATAATTTTCATGTTGCATAAAAAGTTTCCTATTGATATAATAAAATTAAAAATATAATGTGTCAATTGCCCCAAAATACCAACCAACCAACCAACCAACCAACCAACCAACCAACCAACCAACCAACCAACCAACCAACCAACCAACCAACCAACCAACCAACCAACCAACCAACCAACCAACCAACCAACCAACCAACCAACCAACCAACCAACCAACCAACCAACCAACCAACCAACCAACCAACCAACCAACCAACCAACCAACCAACCAACCAAAATACCCTAGGACAAAATACCCTCAGACACTTTACCCTAGGACAAAATACCCTTGGATAATTTACCCTAGGACAAAATACCCTTGGACAATTAACCCTAGGACAAAATACCCTTGGACAAAATATCCTAGGACAAAATACCCTTGGACAAAATACCCTTGGACAAAATACCCTAGGACAAAATACCCTTGGACAAAATACCCTCAGATAAAATACCCTCAGACAAAATACCCATGGACAAAATACCCTTGGACGAAATACCCTTGGACAAAATACCCTTAGACGAAATACTCTTGGACAGAATACCCTCAGACAATTTACCATGTATTATAATATATAACAGCATCTTAGGTATTTCGTAGAATGATAAAAATTATACCTATATCATGCAAACATTTTGCACACATGCAGTACAGTATTAATATTATTATTATTAAAGGGACAGGGTACAATAATTTTCATGTTGCATAAAAAGTTTCCTATTGATATAATAAAATTAAAAATATAATGTGTCAATTGCCCCAAAATACCAACCAACCAACCAACCAACCAACCAACCAACCAACCAACCAACCAACCAACCAACCAACCAACCAACCAACCAACCAACCAACCAACCAACCAACCAACCAACCAACCAACCAACCAACCAACCAACCAACCAACCAACCAACCAACCAACCAACCAACCAACCAACCAACCAACCAACCAACCAACCAACCAACCAACCAACCAACCAACCAACCAACCAACCAACCAACCAACCAACCAAAATACCCTAGGACAAAATACCCTCAGACAATTTACCCTAGGACAAAATACCCTCAGACAATTTACCCTAGGACAAAATACCCTTGGATAATTTACCCTAGGACAAAATACCCTTGGACAATTAACCCTAGGACAAAATACCCTTGGACAAAATACCCTAGGACAAAATACCCTTGGACAAAATACCCTTGGAAAAAATACCCTAGGACAAAATACCCTCAGATAAAATACCCTCAGACAAAATACCCATGGACAAAATACCCTTGGACGAAATACCCTTGGACAAAATACCCTTAGACGAAATACTCTTGGACAGAATACCCTCAGACAATTTACCATGTATTATAATATATAACAGCATCTTAGGTATTTCGTAGAATGATAAAAATTATACCTATATCATGCAAACATTTTGCACACATGCAGTACAGTATTAATATTATTATTATTAAAGGGACAGGGTACAATAATTTTCATGTTGCATAAAAAGTTTCCTATTGATATAATAAAATTAAAAATATAATGTGTCAATTGCCCCAAAATACCAACCAACCAACCAACCAACCAACCAACCAACCAACCAACCAACCAACCAACCAACCAACCAACCAACCAACCAACCAACCAACCAACCAACCAACCAACCAACCAACCAACCAACCAACCAACCAACCAACCAACCAACCAACCAACCAACCAACCAACCAACCAACCAACCAACCAACCAAAATACCCTAGGACAAAATACCCTCAGACAATTTACCCTAGGACAAAATACCCTTGGATAATTTACCCTAGGACAAAATACCCTTGGACAATTAACCCTAGGACAAAATACCCTTGGACAAAATATCCTAGGACAAAATACCCTTGGACAAAATACCCTTGGACAAAATACCCTAGGACAAAATACCCTTGGACAAAATACCCTCAGATAAAATACCCTCAGACAAAATACCCATGGACAAAATACCCTTGGACGAAATACCCTTGGACAAAATACCCTTAGACGAAATACTCTTGGACAGAATACCCTCAGACAATTTACCATGTATTATAATATATAACAGCATCTTAGGTATTTCGTAGAATGATAAAAATTATACCTATATCATGCAAACATTTTGCACACATGCAGTACAGTATTAATATTATTATTATTAAAGGGACAGGGTACAATAATTTTCATGTTGCATAAAAAGTTTCCTATTGATATAATAAAATTAAAAATATAATGTGTCAATTGCCCCAAAATACCAACCAACCAACCAACCAACCAACCAACCAACCAACCAACCAACCAACCAACCAACCAACCAACCAACCAACCAACCAACCAACCAACCAACCAACCAACCAACCAACCAACCAACCAACCAACCAACCAACCAACCAACCAACCAACCAACCAACCAACCAACCAACCAACCAACCAACCAACCAACCAACCAACCAACCAACCAACCAACCAACCAACCAACCAACCAACCAACCAACCAACCAACCAACCAACCAACCAACCAACCAACCAACCAACCAACCAACCAACCAACCAACCAACCAACCAACCAACCAACCAACCAACCAACCAACCAACCAACCAACCAACCAACCAACCAACCAACCAACCAACCAACCAACCAACCAACCAACCAACCAACCAACCAACCAACCAAAATACCCTAGGACAAAATACCCTCAGACAATTTACCCTAGGACAAAATACCCTCAGACAATTTACCCTAGGACAAAATACCCTTGGATAATTTACCCTAGGACAAAATACCCTTGGACAATTAACCCTAGGACAAAATACCCTTGGACAAAATACCCTAGGACAAAATACCCTTGGACAAAATACCCTTGGACAAAATACCCTAGGACAAAATACCCTTGGACAAAATACCCTCAGATAAAATACCCTCAGACAAAATACCCATGGACAAAATACCCTTGGACGAAATACCCTTGGACAAAATACCCTTAGACGAAATACTCTTGGACAGAATACCCTCAGACAATTTACCATGTATTATAATATATAACAGCATCTTAGGTATTTCGTAGAATGATAGAAATTATACCTATATCATGCAAACATTTTGCACACATGCAGTACAGTATTAATATTATTATTATTAAAGGGACAGGGTACAATAATTTTCATGTTGCATAAAAAGTTTCCTATTGATATAATAAAATTAAAAATATAATGTGTCAATTGCCCCAAAATACCAACCAACCAACCAACCAACCAACCAACCAACCAACCAACCAACCAACCAACCAACCAACCAACCAACCAACCAACCAACCAACCAACCAACCAACCAACCAACCAACCAACCAACCAACCAACCAACCAACCAACCAACCAACCAACCAACCAACCAACCAACCAACCAACCAACCAACCAACCAACCAACCAACCAAAATACCCTAGGACAAAATACCCTCAGACAATTTACCCTAGGACAAAATACCCTTGGATAATTTACCCTAGGACAAAATACCCTTGGACAATTAACCCTAGGACAAAATACCCTTGGACAAAATACCCTAGGACAAAATACCCTTGGACAAAATACCCTTGGACAAAATACCCTAGGACAAAATACCCTTGGACAAAATACCCTCAGATAAAATACCCTCAGACAAAATACCCTTGGACGAAATACCCTTGGACAAAATACCCTTAGACGAAATACTCTTGGACAGAATACCCTCAGACAATTTACCATGTATTATAATATATAACAGCATCTTAGGTATTTCGTAGAATGATAAAAATTATACCTATATCATGCAAACATTTTGCACACATGCAGTACAGTATTAATATTATTATTATTAAAGGGACAGGGTACAATAATTTTCATGTTGCATAAAAAGTTTCCTATTGATATAATAAAATTAAAAATATAATGTGTCAATTGCCCCAAAATACCAACCAACCAACCAACCAACCAACCAACCAACCAACCAACCAACCAACCAACCAACCAACCAACCAACCAACCAACCAACCAACCAACCAACCAACCAACCAACCAACCAACCAACCAACCAACCAACCAACCAACCAACCAACCAACCAACCAACCAACCAACCAACCAACCAACCAACCAACCAACCAACCAACCAACCAACCAACCAACCAACCAACCAACCAACCAACCAACCAACCAACCAACCAACCAACCAACCAACCAACCAACCAACCAACCAACCAACCAACCAACCAACCAACCAACCAACCAACCAACCAACCAACCAACCAACCAAAATACCCTAGGACAAAATACCCTCAGACAATTTACCCTAGGACAAAATACCCTTGGATAATTTACCCTAGGACAAAATACCCTTGGACAATTAACCCTAGGACAAAATACCCTTGGACAAAATACCCTAGGACAAAATACCCTTGGACAAAATACCCTTGGACAAAATACCCTAGGACAAAATACCCTTGGACAAAATACCCTCAGATAAAATACCCTCAGACAAAATACCCTTGGACGAAATACCCTTGGACAAAATACCCTTAGACGAAATACTCTTGGACAGAATACCCTCAGACAATTTACCATGTATTATAATATATAACAGCATCTTAGGTATTTCGTAGAATGATAAAAATTATACCTATATCATGCAAACATTTTGCACACATGCAGTACAGTATTAATATTATTATTATTAAAGGGACAGGGTACAATAATTTTCATGTTGCATAAAAAGTTTCCTATTGATATAATAAAATTAAAAATATAATGTGTCAATTGCCCCAAAATACCAACCAACCAACCAACCAACCAACCAACCAACCAACCAACCAACCAACCAACCAACCAACCAACCAACCAACCAACCAACCAACCAACCAACCAACCAACCAACCAACCAACCAACCAACCAACCAACCAACCAACCAACCAACCAACCAACCAACCAACCAACCAACCAACCAACCAACCAACCAAAATACCCTAGGACAAAATACCCTCAGACAATTTACCCTAGGACAAAATACCCTTGGATAATTTACCCTAGGACAAAATACCCTTGGACAATTAACCCTAGGACAAAATACCCTTGGACAAAATACCCTAGGACAAAATACCCTTGGACAAAATACCCTTGGACAAAATACCCTAGGACAAAATACCCTTGGACAAAATACCCTCAGATAAAATACCCTCAGACAAAATACCCATGGACAAAATACCCTTGGACGAAATACCCTTGGACAAAATACCCTTAGACGAAATACTCTTGGACAGAATACCCTCAGACAATTTACCATGTATTATAATATATAACAGCATCTTAGGTATTTCGTAGAATGATAAAAATTAAACCTATATCATGCAAACATTTTGCACACATGCAGTACAGTATTAATATTATTATTATTAAAGGGACAGGGTACAATAATTTTCATGTTGCATAAAAAGTTTCCTATTGATATAATAAAATTAAAAATATAATGTGTCAATTGCCCCAAAATACCAACCAACCAACCAACCAACCAACCAACCAACCAACCAACCAACCAACCAACCAACCAACCAACCAACCAACCAACCAACCAACCAACCAACCAACCAACCAACCAACCAACCAACCAACCAACCAACCAACCAACCAACCAACCAACCAACCAACCAACCAACCAACCAACCAACCAACCAACCAACCAACCAACCAACCAACCAACCAACCAACCAAAATACCCTAGGACAAAATACCCTCAGACAATTTACCCTAGGACAAAATACCCTTGGATAATTTACCCTAGGACAAAATACCCTTGGACAATTAACCCTAGGACAAAATACCCTTGGACAAAATACCCTAGGACAAAATACCCTTGGACAAAATACCCTTGGACAAAATACCCTAGGACAAAATACCCTTGGACAAAATACCCTCAGATAAAATACCCTCAGACAAAATACCCATGGACAAAATACCCTTGGACGAAATACCCTTGGACAAAATACCCTTAGACGAAATACTCTTGGACAGAATACCCTCAGACAATTTACCATGTATTATAATATATAACAGCATCTTAGGTATTTCGTAGAATGATAAAAATTATACCTATATCATGCAAACATTTTGCACACATGCAGTACAGTATTAATATTATTATTATTAAAGGGACAGGGTACAATAATTTTCATGTTGCATAAAAAGTTTCCTATTGATATAATAAAATTAAAAATATAATGTGTCAATTGCCCCAAAATACCAACCAACCAACCAACCAACCAACCAACCAACCAACCAACCAACCAACCAACCAACCAACCAACCAACCAACCAACCAACCAACCAACCAACCAACCAACCAACCAACCAACCAACCAACCAACCAACCAACCAACCAACCAACCAACCAACCAACCAACCAACCAACCAACCAACCAACCAACCAACCAACCAACCAACCAACCAACCAACCAACCAACCAACCAACCAACCAACCAACCAACCAACCAACCAACCAACCAAAATACCCTAGGACAAAATACCCTCAGACAATTTACCCTAGGACAAAATACCCTTGGATAATTTACCCTAGGACAAAATACCCTTGGACAATTAACCCTAGGACAAAATACCCTTGGACAAAATACCCTAGGACAAAATACCCTTGGACAAAATACCCTTGGACAAAATACCCTAGGACAAAATACCCTTGGACAAAATACCCTCAGACAAAATACCCATGGACAAAATACCCTTGGACGAAATACCCTTGGACAAAATACCCTTAGACGAAATACTCTTGGACAGAATACCCTCAGACAATTTACCATGTATTATAATATATAACAGCATCTTAGGTATTTCGTAGAATGATAAAAATTATTCCTATATCATGCAAACATTTTGCACACATGCAGTACAGTATTAATATTATTATTATTAAAGGGACAGGGTACAATAATTTTCATGTTGCATAAAAAGTTTCCTATTGATATAATAAAATTAAAAATATAATGTGTCAATTGCCCCAAAATACCAACCAACCAACCAACCAACCAACCAACCAACCAACCAACCAACCAACCAACCAACCAACCAACCAACCAACCAACCAACCAACCAACCAACCAACCAACCAACCAACCAACCAACCAACCAACCAACCAACCAACCAAAATACCCTAGGACAAAATACTCTCAGACAATTTACCCTAGGACAAAATACCCTCAGACAATTTACCCTAGGACAAAATACCCTTGGATAATTTACCCTAGGACAAAATACCCTTGGACAATTAACCCTAGGACAAAATACCCTTGGACAATTAACCCTAGGACAAAATACCCTTGGACAAAATACCCTAGGACAAAATACCCTTGGACAAAATACCCTTGGACAAAATACCCTAGGACAAAATACCCTTGGACAAAATACCCTCAGATAAAATACCCTCAGACAAAATACCCATGGACAAAATACCCTTGGACGAAATACCCTTGGACAAAATACCCTTAGACGAAATACTCTTGGACAGAATACCCTCAGACAATTTACCATGTATTATAATATATAACAGCATCTTAGGTATTTCGTAGAATGATAAAAATTATACCTATATCATGCAAACATTTTGCACACATGCAGTACAGTATTAATATTATTATTATTATTAAAGGGACAGGGTACAATAATTTTCATGTTGCATAAAAAGTTTCCTATTGATATAATAAAATTAAAAATATAATGTGTCAATTGCCCCAAAATACCAACCAACCAACCAACCAACCAACCAACCAACCAACCAACCAACCAACCAACCAACCAACCAACCAACCAACCAACCAACCAACCAACCAACCAACCAACCAACCAACCAACCAACCAACCAACCAACCAACCAACCAACCAACCAACCAACCAACCAACCAACCAACCAACCAACCAACCAACCAACCAACCAACCAACCAACCAACCAACCAACCAACCAACCAACCAACCAACCAACCAACCAACCAACCAACCAACCAACCAACCAACCAAAATACCCTAGGACAAAATACCCTCAGACACTTTACCCTAGGACAAAATACCCTTGGATAATTTACCCTAGGACAAAATACCCTTGGACAATTAACCCTAGGACAAAATACCCTTGGACAAAATATCCTAGGACAAAATACCCTTGGACAAAATACCCTTGGACAAAATACCCTAGGACAAAATACCCTTGGACAAAATACCCTCAGATAAAATACCCTCAGACAAAATACCCATGGACAAAATACCCTTGGACGAAATACCCTTGGACAAAATACCCTTAGACGAAATACTCTTGGACAGAATACCCTCAGACAATTTACCATGTATTATAATATATAACAGCATCTTAGGTATTTCGTAGAATGATAAAAATTATACCTATATCATGCAAACATTTTGCACACATGCAGTACAGTATTAATATTATTATTATTAAAGGGACAGGGTACAATAATTTTCATGTTGCATAAAAAGTTTCCTATTGATATAATAAAATTAAAAATATAATGTGTCAATTGCCCCAAAATACCAACCAACCAACCAACCAACCAACCAACCAACCAACCAACCAACCAACCAACCAACCAACCAACCAACCAACCAACCAACCAACCAACCAACCAACCAACCAACCAACCAACCAACCAACCAACCAACCAACCAACCAACCAACCAACCAACCAACCAACCAACCAACCAACCAACCAACCAACCAACCAACCAACCAACCAACCAACCAACCAACCAACCAACCAACCAACCAACCAACCAAAATACCCTAGGACAAAATACCCTCAGACAATTTACCCTAGGACAAAATACCCTCAGACAATTTACCCTAGGACAAAATACCCTTGGATAATTTACCCTAGGACAAAATACCCTTGGACAATTAACCCTAGGACAAAATACCCTTGGACAAAATACCCTAGGACAAAATACCCTTGGACAAAATACCCTTGGAAAAAATACCCTAGGACAAAATACCCTCAGATAAAATACCCTCAGACAAAATACCCATGGACAAAATACCCTTGGACGAAATACCCTTGGACAAAATACCCTTAGACGAAATACTCTTGGACAGAATACCCTCAGACAATTTACCATGTATTATAATATATAACAGCATCTTAGGTATTTCGTAGAATGATAAAAATTATACCTATATCATGCAAACATTTTGCACACATGCAGTACAGTATTAATATTATTATTATTAAAGGGACAGGGTACAATAATTTTCATGTTGCATAAAAAGTTTCCTATTGATATAATAAAATTAAAAATATAATGTGTCAATTGCCCCAAAATACCAACCAACCAACCAACCAACCAACCAACCAACCAACCAACCAACCAACCAACCAACCAACCAACCAACCAACCAACCAACCAACCAACCAACCAACCAACCAACCAACCAACCAACCAACCAACCAACCAACCAACCAACCAACCAACCAACCAACCAACCAACCAACCAACCAACCAACCAACCAACCAACCAACCAACCAACCAACCAAAATACCCTAGGACAAAATACCCTCAGACAATTTACCCTAGGACAAAATACCCTTGGATAATTTACCCTAGGACAAAATACCCTTGGACAATTAACCCTAGGACAAAATACCCTTGGACAAAATACCCTAGGACAAAATACCCTTGGACAAAATACCCTTGGACAAAATACCCTAGGACAAAATACCCTTGGACAAAATACCCTCAGATAAAATACCCTCAGACAAAATACCCATGGACAAAATACCCTTGGACGAAATACCCTTGGACAAAATACCCTTAGACGAAATACTCTTGGACAGAATACCCTCAGACAATTTACCATGTATTATAATATATAACAGCATCTTAGGTATTTCGTAGAATGATAAAAATTATACCTATATCATGCAAACATTTTGCACACATGCAGTACAGTATTAATATTATTATTATTAAAGGGACAGGGTACAATAATTTTCATGTTGCATAAAAAGTTTCCTATTGATATAATAAAATTAAAAATATAATGTGTCAATTGCCCCAAAATACCAACCAACCAACCAACCAACCAACCAACCAACCAACCAACCAACCAACCAACCAACCAACCAACCAACCAACCAACCAACCAACCAACCAACCAACCAACCAACCAACCAACCAACCAACCAACCAACCAAAATACCCTAGGACAAAATACCCTCAGACAATTTACCCTAGGACAAAACACCCTTGGATAATTTACCCTAGGACAAAATACCCTTGGACAATTAACCCTAGGACAAAATACCCTTGGACAAAATACCCTAGGACAAAATACCCTTGGACAAAATACCCTTGGACAAAATACCCTAGGACAAAATACCCTTGGACAAAATACCCTCAGATAAAATACCCTCAGACAAAATACCCATGGACAAAATACCCTTGGACGAAATACCCTTGGACAAAATACCCTTAGACGAAATACTCTTGGACAGAATACCCTCAGACAATTTACCATGTATTATAATATATAACAGCATCTTAGGTATTTCGTAGAATGATAAAAATTATACCTATATCATGCAAACATTTTGCACACATGCAGTACAGTATTAATATTATTATTATTAAAGGGACAGGGTACAATAATTTTCATGTTGCATAAAAAGTTTCCTATTGATATAATAAAATTAAAAATATAATGTGTCAATTGCCCCAAAATACCAACCAACCAACCAACCAACCAACCAACCAACCAACCAACCAACCAACCAACCAACCAACCAACCAACCAACCAACCAACCAACCAACCAACCAACCAACCAACCAACCAACCAACCAACCAACCAACCAACCAACCAACCAACCAACCAACCAACCAACCAACCAACCAACCAACCAACCAACCAACCAACCAACCAACCAACCAACCAACCAACCAACCAACCAACCAACCAACCAACCAACCAACCAACCAACCAACCAACCAACCAACCAACCAACCAACCAACCAACCAACCAACCAAAATACCCTCAGACAATTTACCCTAGGACAAAATACCCTCAGACAATTTACCCTAGGACAAAATACCCTTGGATAACTTACCCTAGGACAAAATACCCTTGGACAATTAACCCTAGGACAAAATACCCTTGGACAAAATACCCTAGGACAAAATACCCTTGGACAAAATACCCTTGGACAAAATACCCTAGGACAAAATACCCTTGGACAAAATACCCTCAGATAAAATACCCTCAGACAAAATACCCATGGACAAAATACCCTTGGACGAAATACCCTTGGACAAAATACCCTTAGACGAAATACTCTTGGACAGAATACCCTCAGACAATTTACCATGTATTATAATATATAACAGCATCTTAGGTATTTCGTAGAATGATAAAAATTATATCTATATCATGCAAACATTTTGCACACATGCAGTACAGTATTAATATTATTATTATTAAAGGGACAGGGTACAATAATTTTCATGTTGCATAAAAAGTTTCCTATTGATATAATAAAATTAAAAATATAATGTGTCAATTGCCCCAAAATACCAACCAACCAACCAACCAACCAACCAACCAACCAACCAACCAACCAACCAACCAACCAACCAACCAACCAACCAACCAACCAACCAACCAACCAAAATACCCTAGGACAAAATACCCTCAGACACTTTACCCTAGGACAAAATACCCTTGGATAATTTACCCTAGGACAAAATACCCTTGGACAATTAACCCTAGGACAAAATACCCTTGGACAAAATATCCTAGGACAAAATACCCTTGGACAAAATACCCTTGGACAAAATACCCTAGGACAAAATACCCTTGGACAAAATACCCTCAGATAAAATACCCTCAGACAAAATACCCATGGACAAAATTCCCTTGGACGAAATACCCTTGGACAAAATACCCTTAGACGAAATACTCTTGGACAGAATACCCTCAGACAATTTACCATGTATTATAATATATAACAGCATCTTAGGTATTTCGTAGAATGATAAAAATTATACCTATATCATGCAAACATTTTGCACACATGCAGTACAGTATTAATATTATTATTATCAAAGGGACAGGGTACAATAATTTTCATGTTGCATAAAAAGTTTCCTATTGATATAATAAAATTAAAAATATAATGTGTCAATTGCCCCAAAATACCAACCAACCAACCAACCAACCAACCAACCAACCAACCAACCAACCAACCAACCAACCAACCAACCAACCAACCAACCAACCAACCAACCAACCAACCAACCAACCAACCAACCAACCAACCAACCAACCAACCAACCAACCAACCAACCAACCAACCAACCAACCAACCAACCAACCAACCAACCAACCAACCAACCAACCAACCAACCAACCAACCAAAATACCCTAGGACAAAATACCTTCAGACAATTTACCCTAGGACAAAATACCCTTGGATAATTTACCCTAGGACAAAATACCCTTGGACAATTAACCCTAGGACAAAATACCCTTGGACAAAATACCCTAGGACAAAATACCCTTGGACAAAATACCCTTGGACAAAATACCCTAGGACAAAATACCCTTGGACAAAATACCCTCAGATAAAATACCCTCAGACAAAATACCCATGGACAAAATACCCTTGGACGAAATACCCTTGGACAAAATACCCTTAGACGAAATACTCTTGGACAGAATACCCTCAGACAATTTACCATGTATTATAATATATAACAGCATCTTAGGTATTTCGTAGAATGATAAAAATTATACCTATATCATGCAAACATTTTGCACACATGCAGTACAGTATTAATATTATTATTATTAAAGGGACAGGGTACAATAATTTTAATGTTGCATAAAAAGTTTCCTATTGATATAATAAAATTAAAAATATAATGTGTCAATTGCCCCAAAATACCAACCAACCAACCAACCAACCAACCAACCAACCAATCAACCAACCAACCAACCAACCAACCAACCAACCAACCAACCAACCAACCAACCAACCAACCAACCAACCAACCAACCAACCAAAATACCCTAGGACAAAATACCCTCAGACAATTTACCCTAGGACAAAACACCCTTGGATAATTTACCCTAGGACAAAATACCCTTGGACAATTAACCCTAGGACAAAATACCCTTGGACAAAATACCCTAGGACAAAATACCCTTGGACAAAATACCCTTGGACAAAATACCCTAGGACAAAATACCCTTGGACAAAATACCCTCAGATAAAATACCCTCAGACAAAATACCCATGGACAAAATACCCTTGGACGAAATACCCTTGGACAAAATACCCTTAGACGAAATACTCTTGGACAGAATACCCTCAGACAATTTACCATGTATTATAATATATAACAGCATCTTAGGTATTTCGTAGAATGATAAAAATTATACCTATATCATGCAAACATTTTGCACACATGCAGTACAGTATTAATATTATTATTATTAAAGGGACAGGGTACAATAATTTTCATGTTGCATAAAAAGTTTCCTATTGATATAATAAAATTAAAAATATAATGTGTCAATTGCCCCAAAATACCAACCAACCAACCAACCAACCAACCAACCAACCAACCAACCAACCAACCAACCAACCAACCAACCAACCAACCAACCAACCAACCAACCAACCAACCAACCAACCAACCAACCAACCAACCAACCAACCAACCAACCAACCAACCAACCAACCAACCAACCAACCAACCAACCAACCAACCAACCAACCAACCAACCAACCAAAATACCCTAGGACAAAATACCCTCAGACAATTTACCCTAGGACAAAATACCCTTGGATAATTTACCCTAGGACAAAATACCCTTGGACAATTAACCCTAGGACAAAATACCCTTGGACAAAATACCCTAGGACAAAATACCCTTGGACAAAATACCCTTGGACAAAATACCCTAGGACAAAATACCCTTGGACAAAATACCCTCAGACAAAATACCCATGGACAAAATACCCTTGGACGAAATACCCTTGGACAAAATACCCTTAGACGAAATACTCTTGGACAGAATACCCTCAGACAATTTACCATGTATTATAATATATAACAGCATCTTAGGTATTTCGTAGAATGATAAAAATTATACCTATATCATGCAAACATTTTGCACACATGCAGTACAGTATTAATATTATTATTATTAAAGGGACAGGGTACAATAATTTTCATGTTGCATAAAAAGTTTCCTATTGATATAATAAAATTAAAAATATAATGTGTCAATTGCCCCAAAATTCCAACCAACCAACCAACCAACCAACCAACCAACCAACCAACCAACCAACCAACCAACCAACCAACCAACCAACCAACCAACCAACCAACCAACCAACCAACCAACCAACCAACCAACCAACCAACCAACCAACCAACCAACCAACCAACCAACCAACCAACCAACCAACCAACCAACCAACCAACCAACCAACCAACCAACCAACCAACCAACCAAAATACCCTAGGACAAAATACCCTCAGACAATTTACCCTAGGACAAAATACCCTCAGACAATTTACCCTAGGACAAAATACCCTTGGATAATTTACCCTAGGACAAAATACCCTTGGACAATTAACCCTAGGACAAAATACCCTTGGACAAAATACCCTAGGACAAAATACCCTTGGACAAAATACCCTTGGAAAAAATACCCTAGGACAAAATACCCTTGGACAAAATACCCTCAGATAAAATACCCTCAGACAAAATACCCATGGACAAAATACCCTTGGACGAAATACCCTTGGACAAAATACCCTTAGACGAAATACTCTTGGACAGAATACCCTCAGACAATTTACCATGTATTATAATATATAACAGCATCTTAGGTATTTCGTAGAATGATAAAAATTATACCTATATCATGCAAACATTTTGCACACATGCAGTACAGTATTAATATTATTATTATTAAAGGGACAGGGTACAATAATTTTCATGTTGCATAAAAAGTTTCCTATTGATATAATAAAATTAAAAATATAATGTGTCAATTGCCCCAAAATACCAACCAACCAACCAACCAACCAACCAACCAACCAACCAACCAACCAACCAACCAACCAACCAACCAACCAACCAACCAACCAACCAACCAACCAACCAACCAACCAACCAAAATACCCTAGGACAAAATACCCTCAGACAATTTACCCTAGGACAAAATACCCTTGGATAATTTACCCTAGGACAAAATACCCTTGGACAATTAACCCTAGGACAAAATACCCTTGGACAAAATACCCTAGGACAAAATACCCTTGGACAAAATACCCTTGGACAAAATACCCTAGGACAAAATACCCTTGGACAAAATACCCTCAGATAAAATACCCTCAGACAAAATACCCATGGACAAAATACCCTTGGACGAAATACCCTTGGACAAAATACCCTTAGACGAAATACTCTTGGACAGAATACCCTCAGACAATTTACCATGTATTATAATATATAACAGCATCTTAGGTATTTCGTAGAATGATAAAAATTATACCTATATCATGCAAACATTTTGCACACATGCAGTACAGTATTAATATTATTATTATTAAAGGGACAGGGTACAATAATTTTCATGTTGCATAAAAAGTTTCCTATTGATATAATAAAATTAAAAATATAATGTGTCAATTGCCCCAAAATACCAACCAACCAACCAACCAACCAACCAACCAACCAACCAACCAACCAACCAACCAACCAACCAACCAACCAACCAACCAACCAACCAACCAACCAACCAACCAACCAACCAACCAACCAACCAACCAACCAACCAACCAACCAACCAACCAACCAACCAACCAAAATACCCTAGGACAAAATACCCTCAGACAATTTACCCTAGGACAAAATACCCTTGGATAATTTACCCTAGGACAAAATACCCTTGGACAAAATACCCTAGGACAAAATACCCTTGGACAAAATACCCTTGGACAAAATACCCTAGGACAAAATACCCTTGGACAAAATACCCTCAAATAAAATACCCTCAGACAAAATACCCATGGACAAAATACCCTTGGACGAAATACCCTTGGACAAAATACCCTTAGACGAAATACTCTTGGACAGAATACCCTCAGACAATTTACCATGTATTATAATATATAACAGCATCTTAGGTATTTCGTAGAATGATAAAAATTATACCTATATCATGCAAACATTTTGCACACATGCAGTACAGTATTAATATTATTATTATTAAAGGGACAGGGTACAATAATTTTCATGTTGCATAAAAAGTTTCCTATTGATATAATAAAATTAAAAATATAATGTGTCAATTGCCCCAAAATACCAACCAACCAACCAACCAACCAACCAACCAACCAACCAACCAACCAACCAACCAACCAACCAACCAACCAACCAACCAACCAACCAACCAACCAACCAACCAACCAACCAACCAACCAACCAACCAACCAACCAACCAACCAACCAACCAACCAACCAACCAACCAACCAACCAACCAACCAACCAACCAACCAAAATACCCTAGGACAAAATACCCTCAGACAATTTACCCTAGGACAAAATACCCTTGGATAATTTACCCTAGGACAAAATACCCTTGGACAATTAACCCTAGGACAAAATACCCTTGGACAAAATACCCTAGGACAAAATACACTTGGACAAAATACCCTTGGACAAAATACCCTCAGATAAAATACCCTCAGACAAAATACCCATGGACAAAATACCCTTGGACGAAATACCCTTAAACAAAATACCCTTAGACGAAATACTCTTGGACAGAATACCCTCAGACAATTTACCATGTATTATAATATATAACAGCATCTTAGGTATTTCGTAGAATGATAAAAATTATACCTATATCATGCAAACATTTTGCACACATGCAGTACAGTATTAATATTATTATTATTAAAGGGACAGGGTACAATAATTTTCATGTTGCATAAAAAGTTTCCTATTGATATAATAAAATTAAAAATATAATGTGTCAATTGCCCCCAAAATACCAACCAACCAACCAACCAACCAACCAACCAACCAACCAACCAACCAACCAACCAACCAACCAACCAACCAACCAACCAACCAACCAACCAACCAACCAACCAACCAACCAACCAACCAACCAACCATCCAACCAACCAACCAACCAACCAACCAACCAACCAACCAACCAACCAACCAACCAACCAACCAACCAACCAACCAACCAACCAACCAACCAACCAACCATCCAACCAACCAACCAACCAACCAACCAACCAACCAACCAACCAACCAACCAACCAACCAACCAACCAACCAACCAACCAACCAACCAACCAACCAACCAACCAACCAACCAACCAACCAACCAACCAACCAACCAACCAACCAACCAACCAACCAACCAACCAACCAACCAACCAAAATACCCTAGGACAAAATACCCTCAGACAATTTACCCTAGGACAAAATACCCTCAGACAATTTACCCTAGGACAAAATACCCTTGGATAATTTACCCTAGGACAAAATACCCTTGGACAATTAACCCTAGGACAAAATACCCTTGGACAAAATACCCTAGGACAAAATACCCTTGGACAAAATACCCTTGGACAAAATACCCTAGGACAAAATACCCTTGGACAAAATACCCTCAGATAAAATACCCTCAGACAAAATACCCATGGACAAAATACCCTTGGACGAAATACCCTTGGACAAAATACCCTTAGACGAAATACTCTTGGACAGAATACCCTCAGACAATTTACCATGTATTATAATATATAACAGCATCTTAGGTATTTCGTAGAATGATAGAAATTATACCTATATCATGCAAACATTTTGCACACATGCAGTACAGTATTAATATTATTATTATTAAAGGGACAGGGTAAAATAATTTTCATGTTGCATAAAAAGTTTCCTATTGATATAATAAAATTAAAAATATAATGTGTCAATTGCCCCAAAATACCAACCAACCAACCAACCAACCAACCAACCAACCAACCAACCAACCAACCAACCAACCAACCAACCAACCAACCAACCAACCAACCAACCAACCAACCAACCAACCAACCAACCAACCAACCAACCAACCAACCAACCAACCAACCAACCAACCAACCAACCAACCAACCAACCAACCAACCAACCAACCAACCAACCAACCAACCAACCAACCAACCAACCAACCAACCAACCAACCAACCAACCAACCAACCAACCAACCAACCAACCAACCAACCAAAATACCCTAGGACAAAATACCCTCAGACAATGTACCCTAGGACAAAATACCCTTGGATAATTTACCCTAGGACAAAATACCCTTGGACAATTAACCCTAGGACAAAATACCCTTGGACAAAATACCCTAGGACAAAATACCCTTGGACAAAATACCCTTGGACAAAATACCCTAGGACAAAATACCCTTGGACAAAATACCCTCAGATAAAATACCCTCAGACAAAATACCCTTGGACGAAATACCCTTGGACAAAATACCCTTAGACGAAATACTCTTGGACAGAATACCCTCAGACAATTTACCATGTATTATAATATATAACAGCATCTTAGGTATTTCGTAGAATGATAAAAATTATACCTATATCATGCAAACATTTTGCACACATGCAGTACAGTATTAATATTATTATTATTAAAGGGACAGGGTACAATAATTTTCATGTTGCATAAAAAGTTTCCTATTGATATAATAAAATTAAAAATATAATGTGTCAATTGCCCCAAAATACCAACCAACCAACCAACCAACCAACCAACCAACCAACCAACCAACCAACCAACCAACCAACCAACCAACCAACCAACCAACCAACCAACCAACCAACCAACCAACCAACCAACCAACCAACCAACCAACCAACCAACCAACCAACCAACCAACCAACCAACCAACCAACCAACCAACCAACCAACCAACCAACCAACCAACCAACCAACCAACCAACCAACCAACCAACCAACCAACCAACCAACCAACCAACCAACCAACCAACCAACCAACCAACCAACCAACCAACCAACCAACCAACCAACCAACCAACCAAAATACCCTAGGACAAAATACCCTCAGACAATTTACCCTAGGACAAAATACCCTTGGATAATTTACCCTAGGACAAAATACCCTTGGACAATTAACCCTAGGACAAAATACCCTTGGACAAAATACCCTAGGACAAAATACCCTTGGACAAAATACCCTTGGACAAAATACCCTAGGACAAAATACCCTTGGACAAAATACCCTCAGATAAAATACCCTCAGACAAAATACCCTTGGACGAAATACCCTTGGACAAAATACCCTTAGACGAAATACTCTTGGACAGAATACCCTCAGACAATTTACCATGTATTATAATATATAACAGCATCTTAGGTATTTCGTAGAATGATAAAAATTATACCTATATCATGCAAACATTTTGCACACATGCAGTACAGTATTAATATTATTATTATTAAAGGGACAGGGTACAATAATTTTCATGTTGCATAAAAAGTTTCCTATTGATATAATAAAATTAAAAATATAATGTGTCAATTGCCCCAAAATACCAACCAACCAACCAACCAACCAACCAACCAACCAACCAACCAACCAACCAACCAACCAACCAACCAACCAACCAACCAACCAACCAACCAACCAACCAACCAACCAACCAACCAACCAACCAACCAACCAACCAACCAACCAACCAACCAACCAACCAACCAACCAACCAACCAACCAACCAACCAACCAAAATACCCTAGGACAAAATACCCTCAGACAATTTACCCTAGGACAAAATACCCTTGGATAATTTACCCTAGGACAAAATACCCTTGGACAATTAACCCTAGGACAAAATACCCTTGGACAAAATACCCTAGGACAAAATACCCTTGGACAAAATACCCTTGGACAAAATACCCTAGGACAAAATACCCTTGGACAAAATACCCTCAGATAAAATACCCTCAGACAAAATACCCATGGACAAAATACCCTTGGACGAAATACCCTTGGACAAAATACCCTTAGACGAAATACTCTTGGACAGAATACCCTCAGACAATTTACCATGTATTATAATATATAACAGCATCTTAGGTATTTCGTAGAATGATAAAAATTATACCTATATCATGCAAACATTTTGCACACATGCAGTACAGTATTAATATTATTATTATTAAAGGGACAGGGTACAATAATTTTCATGTTGCATAAAAAGTTTCCTATTGATATAATAAAATTAAAAATATAATGTGTCAATTGCCCCAAAATACCAACCAACCAACCAACCAACCAACCAACCAACCAACCAACCAACCAACCAACCAACCAACCAACCAACCAACCAACCAACCAACCAACCAACCAACCAACCAACCAACCAACCAACCAACCAACCAACCAACCAACCAACCAACCAACCAACCAACCAACCAACCAACCAACCAACCAACCAACCAACCAAAATACCCTAGGACAAAATACCCTCAGACAATTTACCCTAGGACAAAATACCCTTGGATAATTTACCCTAGGACAAAATACCCTTGGACAATTAACCCTAGGACAAAATACCCTTGGACAAAATACCCTAGGACAAAATACCCTTGGACAAAATACCCTTGGACAAAATACCCTAGGACAAAATACCCTTGGACAAAATACCCTCAGATAAAATACCCTCAGACAAAATACCCATGGACAAAATACCCTTGGACGAAATACCCTTGGACAAAATACCCTTAGACGAAATACTCTTGGACAGAATACCCTCAGACAATTTACCATGTATTATAATATATAACAGCATCTTAGGTATTTCGTAGAATGATAAAAATTATACCTATATCATGCAAACATTTTGCACACATGCAGTACAGTATTAATATTATTATTATTAAAGGGACAGGGTACAATAATTTTCATGTTGCATAAAAAGTTTCCTATTGATATAATAAAATTAAAAATATAATGTGTCAATTGCCCCAAAATACCAACCAACCAACCAACCAACCAACCAACCAACCAACCAACCAACCAACCAACCAACCAACCAACCAACCAACCAACCAACCAACCAACCAACCAACCAACCAACCAACCAACCAACCAACCAACCAACCAACCAACCAACCAACCAACCAACCAACCAACCAACCAACCAACCAACCAACCAACCAACCAACCAACCAACCAACCAACCAACCAACCAACCAACCAACCAACCAACCAACCAACCAACCAAAATACCCTAGGACAAAATACCCTCAGACAATTTACCCTAGGACAAAATACCCTTGGATAATTTACCCTAGGACAAAATACCCTTGGACAATTAACCCTAGGACAAAATACCCTTGGACAAAATACCCTAGGACAAAATACCCTTGGACAAAATACCCTTGGACAAAATACCCTAGGACAAAATACCCTTGGACAAAATACCCTCAGACAAAATACCCATGGACAAAATACCCTTGGACGAAATACCCTTGGACAAAATACCCTTAGACGAAATACTCTTGGACAGAATACCCTCAGACAATTTACCATGTATTATAATATATAACAGCATCTTAGGTATTTCGTAGAATGATAAAAATTATTCCTATATCATGCAAACATTTTGCACACATGCAGTACAGTATTAATATTATTATTATTAAAGGGACAGGGTACAATAATTTTCATGTTGCATAAAAAGTTTCCTATTGATATAATAAAATTAAAAATATAATGTGTCAATTGCCCCAAAATACCAACCAACCAACCAACCAACCAACCAACCAACCAACCAACCAACCAACCAACCAACCAACCAACCAACCAACCAACCAACCAACCAACCAACCAACCAACCAACCAACCAACCAACCAACCAACCAACCAACCAACCAACCAACCAACCAACCAACCAAAATACCCTAGGACAAAATACTCTCAGACAATTTACCCTAGGACAAAATACCCTCAGACAATTTACCCTAGGACAAAATACCCTTGGATAATTTACCCTAGGACAAAATACCCTTGGACAATTAACCCTAGGACAAAATACCCTTGGACAAAATACCCTAGGACAAAATACCCTTAGACAAAATACCCTTGGACAAAATACCCTAGGACAAAATACCCTTGGACAAAATACCCTCAGATAAAATACCCTCAGACAAAATACCCATGGACAAAATACCCTTGGACGAAATACCCTTGGACAAAATACCCTTAGACGAAATACTCTTGGACAGAATACCCTCAGACAATTTACCATGTATTATAATATATAACAGCATCTTAGGTATTTCGTAGAATGATAAAAATTATACCTATATCATGCAAACATTTTGCACACATGCAGTACAGTATTAATATTATTATTATTAAAGGGACAGGGTACAATAATTTTCATGTTGCATAAAAAGTTTCCTATTGATATAATAAAATTAAAAATATAATGTGTCAATTGCCCCAAAATACCAACCAACCAACCAACCAACCAACCAACCAACCAACCAACCAACCAACCAACCAACCAACCAACCAACCAACCAACCAACCAACCAACCAACCAACCAACCAACCAACCAACCAACCAACCAACCAACCAACCAACCAACCAACCAACCAACCAACCAACCAACCAACCAACCAACCAACCAACCAAAATACCCTAGGACAAAATACCCTCAGACAATTTACCCTAGGACAAAATACCCTTGGATAATTTACCCTAGGACAAAATACCCTTGGACAATTAACCCTAGGACAAAATACCCTTGGACAAAATACCCTAGGACAAAATACCCTTGGACAAAATACCCTTGGACAAAATACCCTAGGACAAAATACCCTTGGACAAAATACCCTCAGATAAAATACCCTCAGACAAAATACCCATGGACAAAATACCCTTGGACGAAATACCCTTGGACAAAATACCCTTAGACGAAATACTCTTGGACAGAATACCCTCAGACAATTTACCATGTATTATAATATATAACAGCATCTTAGGTATTTCGTAGAATGATAAAAATTATACCTATATCATGCAAACATTTTGCACACATGCAGTACAGTATTAATATTATTATTATTAAAGGGACAGGGTACAATAATTTTCATGTTGCATAAAAAGTTTCCTATTGATATAATAAAATTAAAAATATAATGTGTCAATTGCCCCAAAATACCAACCAACCAACCAACCAACCAACCAACCAACCAACCAACCAACCAACCAACCAACCAACCAACCAACCAACCAACCAACCAACCAACCAACCAACCAACCAACCAACCAACCAACCAACCAACCAACCAACCAACCAACCAACCAACCAACCAACCAACCAACCAACCAACCAACCAACCAAAATACCCTAGGACAAAATACCCTCAGACAATTTACCCTAGGACAATATACCCTTGGATAATTTACCCTAGGACAAAATACCCTTGGACAATTAACCCTAGGACAAAATACCCTTGGACAAAATACCCTAGGACAAAATACCCTTGGACAAAATACCCTTGGACAAAATACCCTAGGACAAAATACCCTTGGACAAAATACCCTCAGATAAAATACCCTCAGACAAAATACCCATGGACAAAATACCCTTGGACGAAATACCCTTGGACAAAATACCCTTAGACGAAATACTCTTGGACAGAATACCCTCAGACAATTTACCATGTATTATAATATATAACAGCATCTTAGGTATTTCGTAGAATGATAAAAATTATACCTATATCATGCAAACATTTTGCACACATGCAGTACAGTATTAATATTATTATTATTAAAGGGACAGGGTACAATAATTTTCATGTTGCATAAAAAGTTTCCTATTGATATAATAAAATTAAAAATATAATGTGTCAATTGCCCCAAAATACCAACCAACCAACCAACCAACCAACCAACCAACCAACCAACCAACCAACCAACCAACCAACCAACCAACCTACCAACCAACCAACCAACCAACCAACCAACCAACCAACCAACCAACCAACCAACCAACCAACCAACCAACCAACCAACCAACCAACCAACCAACCAACCAACCAACCAACCAACCAACCAACCAACCAACCAACCAACCAACCAACCAACCAACCAACCAACCAACCAACCAAAATACCCTCAGACAATTTACCCTAGGACAAAATACCCTCAGACAATTTACCCTAGGACAAAATACCCTTGGATAATTTACCCTAGGACAAAATACCCTTGGACAATTAACCCTAGGACAAAATACCCTTGGACAAAATACCCTAGGACAAAATACCCTTGGACAAAATACCCTTGGACAAAATACCCTAGGACAAAATACCCTTGGACAAAATACCCTCAGATAAAATACCCTCAGACAAAATACACATGGACAAAATACCCTTGGACGAAATACCCTTGGACAAAATACCCTTAGACGAAATACTCTTGGACAGAATACCCTCAGACAATTTACCATGTATTATAATATATAACAGCATCTTAGGTATTTCGTAGAATGATAAAAATTATACCTATATCATGCAAACATTTTGCACACATGCAGTACAGTATTAATATTATTATTATTAAAGGGACAGGGTACAATAATTTTCATGTTGCATAAAAAGTTTCCTATTGATATAATAAAATTAAAAATATAATGTGTCAATTGCCCCAAAATACCAACCAACCAACCAACCAACCAACCAACCAACCAACCAACCAACCAACCAACCAACCAACCAACCAACCAACCAACCAACCAACCAACCAACCAACCAACCAACCAACCAACCAACCAACCAACCAACCAACCAACCAACCAACCAACCAACCAACCAACCAACCAACCAACCAACCAACCAACCAACCAACCAACCAACCAACCAACCAACCAACCAACCAACCAACCAACCAACCAACCAACCAACCAACCAACCAACCAACCAACCAACCAACCAACCAACCAACCAACCAACCAACCAACCAACCAACCAACCAACCAACCAACCAACCAACCAACCAACCAACCAACCAACCAACCAACCAACCAACCAACCAACCAACCAACCAACCAACCAACCAACCAACCAACCAACCAAAATACCCTCAGACAATTTACCCTAGGACAAAATACCCTCAGACAATTTACCCTAG
>CATKWE010000016.1:137500-142500 GCA_949825025.1 Siphlonurus alternatus
ACAATTAACCCTAGGACAAAATACCCTTGGACAAAATACCCTAGGACAAAATACCCTTGGACAAAATACCCTTGGACAAAATACCCTAGGACAAAATACCCTTGGACAAAATACCCTCAGATAAAATACCCTCAGACAAAATACCCATGGACAAAATACCCTTGGACGAAATACCCTTGGACAAAATACCCTTAGACGAAATACTCTTGGACAGAATACCCTCAGACAATTTACCATGTATTATAATATATAACAGCATCTTAGGTATTTCGTAGAATGATAAAAATTATACCTATATCATGCAAACATTTTGCACACATGCAGTACAGTATTAATATTATTATTATTAAAGGGACAGGGTACAATAATTTTCATGTTGCATAAAAAGTTTCCTATTGATATAATAAAATTAAAAATATAATGTGTCAATTGCCCCAAAATACCAACCAACCAACCAACCAACCAACCAACCAACCAACCAACCAACCAACCAACCAACCAACCAACCAACCAACCAACCAACCAACCAACCAAAATACCCTAGGACAAAATACCCTCAGACAATTTACCCTAGGACAAAATACCCTCAGACAATTTACCCTAGGACAAAATACCCTTGGATAATTTACCCTAGGACAAAATACCCTTGGACAATTAACCCTAGGACAAAATACCCTTGGACAAAATACCCTAGGACAAAATACCCTTGGACAAAATACCCTTGGAAAAAATACCCTAGGACAAAATACCCTCAGATAAAATACCCTCAGACAAAATACCCATGGACAAAATACCCTTGGACGAAATACCCTTGGACAAAATACCCTTAGACGAAATACTCTTGGACAGAATACCCTCAGACAATTTACCATGTATTATAATATATAACAGCATCTTAGGTATTTCGTAGAATGATAAAAATTATACCTATATCATGCAAACATTTTGCACACATGCAGTACAGTATTAATATTATTATTATTAAAGGGACAGGGTACAATAATTTTCATGTTGCATAAAAAGTTTCCTATTGATATAATAAAATTAAAAATATAATGTGTCAATTGCCCCAAAATACCAACCAACCAACCAACCAACCAACCAACCAACCAACCAACCAACCAACCAACCAACCAACCAACCAACCAACCAACCAACCAACCAACCAACCAACCAACCAACCAACCAACCAACCAACCAACCAACCAACCAACCAACCAACCAACCAACCAACCAACCAACCAACCAACCAACCAACCAACCAACCAACCAACCAACCAACCAACCAACCAACCAACCAACCAAAATACCCTAGGACAAAATACCCTCAGACAATTTACCCTAGGACAAAATACCCTTGGATAATTTACCCTAGGACAAAATACCCTTGGACAATTAACCCTAGGACAAAATACCCTTGGACAAAATACCCTAGGACAAAATACCCTTGGACAAAATACCCTTGGACAAAATACCCTAGGACAAAATACCCTTGGACAAAATACCCTCAGATAAAATACCCTCAGACAAAATACCCATGGACAAAATACCCTTGGACGAAATACCCTTGGACAAAATACCCTTAGACGAAATACTCTTGGACAGAATACCCTCAGACAATTTACCATGTATTATAATATATAACAGCATCTTAGGTATTTCGTAGAATGATAAAAATTATACCTATATCATGCAAACATTTTGCACACATGCAGTACAGTATTAATATTATTATTATTATTAAAGGGACAGGGTACAATAATTTTCATGTTGCATAAAAAGTTTCCTATTGATATAATAAAATTAAAAATATAATGTGTCAATTGCCCCAAAATACCAACCAACCAACCAACCAACCAACCAACCAACCAACCAACCAACCAACCAACCAACCAACCAACCAACCAACCAACCAACCAACCAACCAACCAACCAACCAACCAACCAACCAACCAACCAACCAACCAACCAACCAACCAACCAACCAACCAACCAACCAACCAACCAACCAACCAACCAACCAACCAAAATACCCTAGGACAAAATACCCTCAGACAATTTACCCTAGGACAAAATACCCTTGGATAATTTACCCTAGGACAAAATACCCTTGGACAATTAACCCTAGGACAAAATACCCTTGGACAAAATACCCTAGGACAAAATACCCTTGGACAAAATACCCTTGGACAAAATACCCTAGGACAAAATACCCTTGGACAAAATACCCTCAGATAAAATACCCTCAGACAAAATACCCATGGACAAAATACCCTTGGACGAAATACCCTTGGACAAAATACCCTTAGACGAAATACTCTTGGACAGAATACCCTCAGACAATTTACCATGTATTATAATATATAACAGCATCTTAGGTATTTCGTAGAATGATAAAAATTATACCTATATCATGCAAACATTTTGCACACATGCAGTACAGTATTAATATTATTATTATTAAAGGGACAGGGTACAATAATTTTCATGTTGCATAAAAAGTTTCCTATTGATATAATAAAATTAAAAATATAATGTGTCAATTGCCCCAAAATACCAACCAACCAACCAACCAACCAACCAACCAACCAACCAACCAACCAACCAACCAACCAACCAACCAACCAACCAACCAACCAACCAACCAACCAACCAACCAACCAACCAACCAACCAACCAACCAACCAACCAACCAACCAACCAACCAACCAACCAACCAACCAACCAACCAACCAACCAACCAACCAACCAACCAACCAACCAACCAACCAACCAACCAACCAACCAACCAACCAACCAACCAACCAACCAACCAACCAACCAACCAACCAACCAACCAACCAACCAACCAACCAACCAACCAACCAACCAACCAACCAACCAAAATACCCTCAGACAATTTACCCTAGGACAAAATACCCTCAGACAATTTACCCTAGGACAAAATACCCTTGGATAACTTACCCTAGGACAAAATACCCTTGGACAATTAACCCTAGGACAAAATACCCTTGGACAAAATACCCTAGGACAAAATACCCTTGGACAAAATACCCTTGGACAAAATACCCTAGGACAAAATACCCTTGGACAAAATACCCTCAGATAAAATACCCTCAGACAAAATACCCATGGACAAAATACCCTTGGACGAAATACCCTTGGACAAAATACCCTTAGACGAAATACTCTTGGACAGAATACCCTCAGACAATTTACCATGTATTATAATATATAACAGCATCTTAGGTATTTCGTAGAATGATAAAAATTATATCTATATCATGCAAACATTTTGCACACATGCAGTACAGTATTAATATTATTATTATTAAAGGGACAGGGTACAATAATTTTCATGTTGCATAAAAAGTTTCCTATTGATATAATAAAATTAAAAATATAATGTGTCAATTGCCCCAAAATACCAACCAACCAACCAACCAACCAACCAACCAACCAACCAACCAACCAACCAACCAACCAACCAACCAACCAACCAACCAACCAACCAACCAACCAACCAACCAACCAACCAACCAACCAACCAACCAACCAACCAACCAACCAACCAACCAACCAACCAACCAACCAACCAACCAACCAACCAACCAACCAACCAACCAACCAACCAACCAACCAACCAACCAACCAACCAACCAACCAACCAAAATACCCTAGGACAAAATACCCTCAGACACTTTACCCTAGGACAAAATACCCTTGGATAATTTACCCTAGGACAAAATACCCTTGGACAATTAACCCTAGGACAAAATACCCTTGGACAAAATATCCTAGGACAAAATACCCTTGGACAAAATACCCTTGGACAAAATACCCTAGGACAAAATACCCTTGGACAAAATACCCTCAGATAAAATACCCTCAGACAAAATACCCATGGACAAAATACCCTTGGACGAAATACCCTTGGACAAAATACCCTTAGACGAAATACTCTTGGACAGAATACCCTCAGACAATTTACCATGTATTATAATATATAACAGCATCTTAGGTATTTCGTAGAATGATAAAAATTATACCTATATCATGCAAACATTTTGCACACATGCAGTACAGTATTAATATTATTATTATTAAAGGGACAGGGTACAATAATTTTCATGTTGCATAAAAAGTTTCCTATTGATATAATAAAATTAAAAATATAATGTGTCAATTGCCCCAAAATACCAACCAACCAACCAACCAACCAACCAACCAACCAACCAACCAACCAACCAACCAACCAACCAACCAACCAACCAACCAACCAACCAACCAACCAACCAACCAACCAACCAACCAACCAACCAACCAACCAACCAACCAACCAACCAACCAACCAACCAACCAACCAACCAACCAACCAAAATACCCTAGGACAAAATACCCTCAGACAATTTACCCTAGGACAAAATACCCTCAGACAATTTACCCTAGGACAAAATACCCTTGGATAATTTACCCTAGGACAAAATACCCTTGGACAATTAACCCTAGGACAAAATACCCTTGGACAAAATACCCTAGGACAAAATACCCTTGGACAAAATACCCTTGGAAAAAATACCCTAGGACAAAATACCCTCAGATAAAATACCCTCAGACAAAATACCCATGGACAAAATACCCTTGGACGAAATACCCTTGGACAAAATACCCTTAGACGAAATACTCTTGGACAGAATACCCTCAGACAATTTACCATGTATTATAATATATAACAGCATCTTAGGTATTTCGTAGAATGATAAAAATTATACCTATATCATGCAAACATTTTGCACACATGCAGTACAGTATTAATATTATTATTATTAAAGGGACAGGGTACAATAATTTTCATGTTGCATAAAAAGTTTCCTATTGATATAATAAAATTAAAAATATAATGTGTCAATTGCCCCAAAATACCAACCAACCAACCAACCAACCAACCAACCAACCAACCAACCAACCAACCAACCAACCAACCAACCAACCAACCAACC
>CATKWE010000016.1:150000-152500 GCA_949825025.1 Siphlonurus alternatus
TTACCATGTATTATAATATATAACAGCATCTTAGGTATTTCGTAGAATGATAAAAATTATACCTATATCATGCAAACATTTTGCACACATGCAGTACAGTATTAATATTATTATTATTAAAGGGACAGGGTACAATAATTTTCATGTTGCATAAAAAGTTTCCTATTGATATAATAAAATTAAAAATATAATGTGTCAATTGCCCCAAAATACCAACCAACCAACCAACCAACCAACCAACCAACCAACCAACCAACCAACCAACCAACCAACCAACCAACCAACCAACCAACCAACCAACCAACCAACCAACCAACCAACCAACCAACCAACCAACCAACCAACCAACCAACCAACCAACCAACCAACCAACCAACCAACCAACCAACCAACCAACCAACCAACCAACCAACCAACCAACCAAAATACCCTAGGACAAAATACCCTCAGACAATTTACCCTAGGACAAAATACCCTTGGATAATTTACCCTAGGACAAAATACCCTTGGACAATTAACCCTAGGACAAAATACCCTTGGACAAAATACCCTAGGACAAAATACCCTTGGACAAAATACCCTTGGACAAAATACCCTAGGACAAAATACCCTTGGACAAAATACCCTCAGATAAAATACCCTCAGACAAAATACCCTTGGACGAAATACCCTTGGACAAAATACCCTTAGACGAAATACTCTTGGACAGAATACCCTCAGACAATTTACCATGTATTATAATATATAACAGCATCTTAGGTATTTCGTAGAATGATAAAAATTATACCTATATCATGCAAACATTTTGCACACATGCAGTACAGTATTAATATTATTATTATTAAAGGGACAGGGTACAATAATTTTCATGTTGCATAAAAAGTTTCCTATTGATATAATAAAATTAAAAATATAATGTGTCAATTGCCCCAAAATACCAACCAACCAACCAACCAACCAACCAACCAACCAACCAACCAACCAACCAACCAAAACCAACCAACCAACCAACCAACCAACCAACCAACCAACCAACCAACCAACCAACCAACCAACCAACCAACCAACCAACCAACCAAAATACCCTAGGACAAAATACCCTCAGACAATTTACCCTAGGACAAAATACCCTTGGATAATTTACCCTAGGACAAAATACCCTTGGACAATTAACCCTAGGACAAAATACCCTTGGACAAAATACCCTAGGACAAAATACCCTTGGACAAAATACCCTTGGACAAAATACCCTAGGACAAAATACCCTTGGACAAAATACCCTCAGATAAAATACCCTCAGACAAAATACCCATGGACAAAATACCCTTGGACGAAATACCCTTGGACAAAATACCCTTAGACGAAATACTCTTGGACAGAATACCCTCAGACAATTTACCATGTATTATAATATATAACAGCATCTTAGGTATTTCGTAGAATGATAAAAATTATACCTATATCATGCAAACATTTTGCACACATGCAGTACAGTATTAATATTATTATTATTAAAGGGACAGGGTACAATAATTTTCATGTTGCATAAAAAGTTTCCTATTGATATAATAAAATTAAAAATATAATGTGTCAATTGCCCCAAAATACCAACCAACCAACCAACCAACCAACCAACCAACCAACCAACCAACCAACCAACCAACCAACCAACCAACCAACCAACCAACCAACCAACCAACCAACCAACCAACCAACCAACCAACCAACCAACCAACCAACCAACCAACCAACCAACCAACCAACCAACCAACCAACCAACCAACCAACCAATACCCTAGGACAAAATACCCTCAGACAATTTACCCTAGCACAAAATACCCTTGGATAATTTACCCTAGGACAAAATACCCTTGGACAATTAACCCTAGGACAAAATACCCTTGGACAAAATACCCTAGGACAAAATACCCTTGGACAAAATACCCTTGGACAAAATACCCTAGGACAAAATACCCTTGGACAAAATACCCTCAGATAAAATACCCTCAGACAAAATACCCATGGACAAAATACCCTTGGACGAAATACCCTTGGACAAAATACCCTTAGACGAAATACTCTTGGACAGAATACCCTCAGACAATTTACCATGTATTATAATATATAACAGCATCTTAGGTATTTCGTAGAATGATAAAAATTATACCTATATCATGCAAACATTTTGCACACATGCAGTACAGTATTAATATTATTATTATTAAAGGGACAGGGTACAATAATTTTCATGTTGCATAAAAAGTTTCCTATTGATATAATAAAATTAAAAATATAATGTGTCAATTGCCCCAAAATACCAACCAACCAACCAACCAACCAACCAACCAACCAACCAACCAACCAACCAACCAACCAACCAACCAACCAACCAACCAACCAACCAACCAACCAACCAACCAACCAACCAACCAACCAACCAACCAACCAACCAACCAACCAACCAACCAACCAACCAACCAACCAACCAACCAACCAACCA
>CATKWE010000016.1:157500-159000 GCA_949825025.1 Siphlonurus alternatus
CATAAAAAGTTTCCTATTGATATAATAAAATTAAAAATATAATGTGTCAATTGCCCCAAAATACCAACCAACCAACCAACCAACCAACCAACCAACCAACCAACCAACCAACCAACCAACCAACCAACCAACCAACCAACCAACCAACCAACCAACCAACCAACCAACCAACCAACCAACCAACCAACCAACCAACCAACCAACCAACCAACCAACCAACCAACCAACCAACCAACCAACCAACCAACCAACCAACCAACCAACCAACCAACCAACCAACCAACCAACCAAAATACCCTAGGACAAAATACCCTCAGACAATTTACCCTAGGACAAAATACCCTTGGATAATTTACCCTAGGACAAAATACCCTTGGACAATTAACCCTAGGACAAAATACCCTTGGACAAAATACCCTAGGACAAAATACCCTTGGACAAAATACCCTTGGACAAAATACCCTAGGACAAAATACCCTTGGACAAAATACCCTCAGACAAAATACCCATGGACAAAATACCCTTGGACGAAATACCCTTGGACAAAATACCCTTAGACGAAATACTCTTGGACAGAATACCCTCAGACAATTTACCATGTATTATAATATATAACAGCATCTTAGGTATTTCGTAGAATGATAAAAATTATTCCTATATCATGCAAACATTTTGCACACATGCAGTACAGTATTAATATTATTATTATTAAAGGGACAGGGTACAATAATTTTTATGTTGCATAAAAAGTTTCCTATTGATATAATAAAATTAAAAATATAATGTGTCAATTGCCCCAAAATACCAACCAACCAACCAACCAACCAACCAACCAACCAACCAACCAACCAACCAACCAACCAACCAACCAACCAACCAACCAACCAACCAACCAACCAACCAACCAACCAACCAACCAACCAACCAACCAACCAACCAACCAACCAACCAACCAACCAACCAACCAACCAACCAACCAACCAACCAACCAACCAACCAACCAACCAACCAACCAACCAACCAACCAACCAACCAACCAAAATACCCTAGGACAAAATACCCTCAGACAATTTACCCTAGGACAAAATACCCTCAGACAATTTACCCTAGGACAAAATACCCTTGGATAATTTACCCTAGGACAAAATACCCTTGGACAATTAACCCTAGGACAAAATACCCTTGGACAAAATACCCTAGGACAAAATACCCTTAGACAAAATACCCTTGGACAAAATACCCTAGGACAAAATACCCTTGGACAAAATACCCTCAGATAAAATACCCTCAGACAAAATACCCATGGACAAAATACCCTTGGACGAAATACCCTTGGACAAAATACCCTTAGACGAAATACTCTTGGACAGAATACCCTCAGACAATTTACCATGTATTATAATATATAACAGCATCTTAGGTATTTCGTAGAATGATAAAAATTATACCTATATCATGCAAACATTTTGCACACATGCAGTACAGTATTAATATTATTAT
>CATKWE010000017.1:0-15000 GCA_949825025.1 Siphlonurus alternatus
GTTGGTTGGTTGGTTGGTTGGTTGGTTGGTTGGTTGGTTGGTTGGTTGGTTGGTTGGTTGGTTGGTTGGTTGGTTGGTTGGTTGGTTGGTTGGTTGGTATTTTGGGGCAATTGACACATTATATTTTTAATTTTATTATATCAATAGGAAACTTTTTATGCAACATGAAAATTATTGTACCCTGTCCCTTTAATAATAATAATATTAATACTGTACTGCATGTGTGCAAAATGTTTGCATGATATAGGTATAATTTTTATCATTCTACGAAATACCTAAGATGCTGTTATATATTATAATACATGGTAAATTGTCTGAGGGTATTCTGTCCAAGAGTATTTCGTCTAAGGGTATTTTGTCCAAGGGTATTTCGTCCAAGGGTATTTTGTCCATGGGTATTTTGTCTGAGGGTATTTTGTCCAAGGGTATTTTGTCCTAGGGTATTTTGTCCAAGGGTATTTTGTCCAAGGGTATTTTGTCCTAGGGTATTTTGTCCAAGGGTATTTTGTCCTAGGGTTAATTGTCCAAGGGTATTTTGTCCTAGGGTAAATTATCCAAGGGTATTTTGTCCTAGGGTAAATTGTCTGAGGGTATTTTGTCCTAGGGTATTTTGGTTGGTTGGTTTTTTGGTTGGTTGGTTGGTTGGTTGGTTGGTTGGTTGGTTGGTTGGTTGGTTGGTTGGTTGGTTGGTTGGTTGGTTGGTTGGTTGGTTGGTTGGTTGGTTGGTTGGTTGGTTGGTTGGTTGGTTGGTTGGTTGGTTGGTTGGTTGGTTGGTTGGTTGGTTGGTTGGTTGGTTGGTATTTTGGGGCAATTGACACATTATATTTTTAATTTTATTATATCAATAGGAAACTTTTTATGCAACATGAAAATTATTGTACCCTGTCCCTTTAATAATAATAATATTAATACTGTACTGCATGTGTGCAAAATGTTTGCATGATATAGGTATAATTTTTATCATTCTACGAAATACCTAAGATGCTGTTATATATTATAATACATGGTAAATTGTCTGAGGGTATTCTGTCCAAGAGTATTTCGTCTAAGGGTATTTTGTCCAAGGGTATTTCGTCCAAGGGTATTTTGTCCATGGGTATTTTGTCTGAGGGTATTTTATCTGAGGGTATTTTGTCCAAGGGTATTTTGTCCTAGGGTATTTTGTCCAAGGGTATTTTGTCCAAGGGTATTTTGTCCTAGGGTATTTTGTCCAAGGGTATTTTGTCCTAGGGTTAATTGTCCAAGGGTATTTTGTCCTAGGGTAAATTATCCAAGGGTATTTTGTCCTAGGGTAAATTGTCTGAGGGTATTTTGTCCTAGGGTATTTTGGTTGGTTGGTTGGTTGGTTGGTTGGTTGGTTGGTTGGTTGGTTGGTTGGTTGGTTGGTTGGTTGGTTGGTTGGTTGGTTGGTTGGTTGGTTGGTTGGTATTTTGGGGCAATTGACACATTATATTTTTAATTTTATTATATCAATAGGAAACTTTTTATGCAACATGAAAATTATTGTACCCTGTCCCTTTAATAATAATAATATTAATACTGTACTGCATGTGTGCAAAATGTTTGCATGATATAGGTATAATTTTTATCATTCTACGAAATACCTAAGATGCTGTTATATATTATAATACATGGTAAATTGTCTGAGGGTATTCTGTCCAAGAGTATTTCGTCTAAGGGTATTTTGTCCAAGGGTATTTCGTCCAAGGGTATTTTGTCCATGGGTATTTTGTCTGAGGGTATTTTGTCCAAGGGTATTTTGTCCTAGGGTATTTTGTCCAAGGGTATTTTGTCCAAGGGTATTTTGTCCTAGGGTATTTTGTCCAAGGGTATTTTGTCCTAGGGTTAATTGTCCAAGGGTATTTTGTCCTAGGGTAAATTATCCAAGGGTATTTTGTCCTAGGGTAAATTGTCTGAGGGTATTTTGTCCTAGGGTATTTTGGTTGGTTGGTTGGTTGGTTGGTTGGTTGGTTGGTTGGTTGGTTGGTTGGTTGGTTGGTTGGTTGGTTGGTTGGTTGGTTGGTTGGTTGGTTGGTTGGTTGGTTGGTTGGTTGGTTGGTTGGTTGGTTGGTTGGTTGGTTGGTTGGTTGGTTGGTTGGTTGGTTGGTTGGTTGGTTGGTTGGTTGGTATTTTGGGGCAATTGACACATTATATTTTTAATTTTATTATATCAATAGGAAACTTTTTATGCAACATGAAAATTATTGTACCCTGTCCCTTTAATAATAATAATATTAATACTGTACTGCATGTGTGCAAAATGTTTGCATGATATAGGTATAATTTTTATCATTCTACGAAATACCTAAGATGCTGTTATATATTATAATACATGGTAAATTGTCTGTGGGTATTCTGTCCAAGAGTATTTCGTCTAAGGGTATTTTGTCCAAGGGTATTTCGTCCAAGGGTATTTTGTCCATGGGTATTTTGTCTGAGGGTATTTTATCTGAGGGTATTTTGTCCAAGGGTATTTTGTCCTAGGGTATTTTGTCCAAGGGTATTTTGTCCAAGGGTATTTTGTCCTAGGGTATTTTGTCCAAGGGTATTTTGTCCTAGGGTTAATTGTCCAAGGGTATTTTGTCCTAGGGTAAATTATCCAAGGGTATTTTGTCCTAGGGTAAATTGTCTGAGGGTATTTTGTCCTAGGGTAAATTGTCTGAGGGTATTTTGTCCTAGGGTATTTTGGTTGGTTGGTTGGTTGGTTGGTTGGTTGGTTGGTTGGTTGGTTGGTTGGTTGGTTGGTTGGTTGGTTGGTTGGTTGGTTGGTTGGTTGGTTGGTTGGTTGGTTGGTTGGTTGGTTGGTTGGTTGGTTGGTTGGTTGGTTGGTTGGTTGGTTGGTTGGTTGGTTGGTTGGTTGGTTGGTTGGTTGGTTGGTTGGTTGGTTGGTTGGTTGGTTGGTTGGTTGGTTGGTTGGTTGGTTGGTTGGTTGGTTGGTTGGTATTTTGGGGCAATTGACACATTATATTTTTAATTTTATTATATCAATAGGAAACTTTTTATGCAACATGAAAATTATTGTACCCTGTCCCTTTAATAATAATAATATTAATACTGTACTGCATGTGTGCAAAATGTTTGCATGATATAGGTATAATTTTTATCATTCTACGAAATACCTAAGATGCTGTTATATATTATAATACATGGTAAATTGTCTGAGGGTATTCTGTCCAAGAGTATTTCGTCTAAGGGTATTTTGTCCAAGGGTATTTCGTCCAAGGGTATTTTGTCCATGGGTATTTTGTCTGAGGGTATTTTATCTGAGGGTATTTTGTCCAAGTGTATTTTGTCCTAGGGTATTTTGTCCAAGGGTATTTTGTCCAAGGGTATTTTGTCCTAGGGTATTTTGTCCAAGGGTATTTTGTCCTAGGGTTAATTGTCCAAGGGTATTTTGTCCTAGGGTAAATTATCCAAGGGTATTTTGTCCTAGGGTAAATTGTCTGAGGGTATTTTGTCCTAGGGTAAATTGTCTGAGGGTATTTTGGTTGGTTGGTTGGTTGGTTGGTTGGTTGGTTGGTTGGTTGGTTGGTTGGTTGGTTGGTTGGTTGGTTGGTTGGTTGGTTGGTTGGTTGGTTGGTTGGTTGGTTGGTTGGTTGGTTGGTTGGTTGGTTGGTTGGTTGGTTGGTTGGTTGGTTGGTTGGTTGGTTGGTTGGTTGGTTGGTTGGTTGGTTGGTTGGTATTTTGGGGCAATTGACACATTATATTTTTAATTTTATTATATCAATAGGAAACTTTTTATGCAACATGAAAATTATTGTACCCTGTCCCTTTAATAATAATAATATTAATACTGTACTGCATGTGTGCAAAATGTTTGCATGATATAGGTATAATTTTTATCATTCTACGAAATACCTAAGATGCTGTTATATATTATAATACATGGTAAATTGTCTGAGGGTATTCTGTCCAAGAGTATTTCGTCTAAGGGTATTTTGTCCAAGGGTATTTCGTCCAAGGGTATTTTGTCCATGGGTATTTTGTCTGAGGGTATTTTATCTGAGGGTATTTTGTCCAAGGGTATTTTGTCCTAGGGTATTTTGTCCAAGGGTATTTTGTCCAAGGGTATTTTGTCCTAGGGTATTTTGTCCAAGGGTATTTTGTCCTAGGGTTAATTGTCCAAGGGTATTTTGTCCTAGGGTAAATTATCCAAGGGTATTTTGTCCTAGGGTAAATTGTCTGAGGGTATTTTGTCCTAGGGTAAATTATCCAAGGGTATTTTGTCCTAGGGTAAATTGTCTGAGGGTATTTTGTCCTAGGGTATTTTGGTTGGTTGGTTGGTTGGTTGGTTGGTTGGTTGGTTGGTTGGTTGGTTGGTTGGTTGGTTGGTTGGTTGGTTGGTTGGTTGGTTGGTTGGTTGGTTGGTTGGTTGGTTGGTTGGTTGGTTGGTTGGTTGGTTGGTTGGTTGGTTGGTTGGTTGGTTGGTTGGTTGGTTGGTTGGTTGGTTGGTTGGTTGGTTGGTTGGTTGGTTGGTTGGTTGGTTGGTTGGTTGGTTGGTTGGTTGGTTGGTTGGTTGGTTGGTTGGTTGGTTGGTTGGTTGGTTGGTTGGTATTTTGGGGCAATTGACACATTATATTTTTAATTTTATTATATCAATAGGAAACTTTTTATGCAACATGAAAATTATTGTACCCTGTCCCTTTAATAATAATAATATTAATACTGTACTGCATGTGTGCAAAATGTTTGCATGATATAGGTATAATTTTTATCATTCTACGAAATACCTAAGATGCTGTTATATATTATAATACATGGTAAATTGTCTGAGGGTATTCTGTCCAAGAGTATTTCGTCTAAGGGTATTTTGTCCAAGGGTATTTCGTCCAAGGGTATTTTGTCCATGGGTATTTTGTCTGAGGGTATTTTGTCCAAGGGTATTTTGTCCTAGGGTATTTTGTCCAAGGGTATTTTGTCCAAGGGTATTTTGTCCAAGGGTATTTTGTCCTAGGGTTAATTGTCCAAGGGTATTTTGTCCTAGGGTAAATTATCCAAGGGTATTTTGTCCTAGGGTAAATTGTCTGAGGGTATTTTGTCCTAGGGTATTTTGGTTGGTTGGTTGGTTGGTTGGTTGGTTGGTTGGTTGGTTGGTTGGTTGGTTGGTTGGTTGGTTGGTTGGTTGGTTGGTTGGTTGGTTGGTTGGTTGGTTGGTTGGTTGGTTGGTTGGTTGGTTGGTTGGTTGGTTGGTTGGTTGGTTGGTTGGTTGGTTGGTTGGTTGGTTGGTTGGTTGGTTGGTTGGTTGGTTGGTTGGTTGGTTGGTTGGTTGGTTGGTTGGTTGGTTGGTATTTTGGGGCAATTGACACATTATATTTTTAATTTTATTATATCAATAGGAAACTTTTTATGCAACATGAAAATTATTGTACCCTGTCCCTTTAATAATAATAATATTAATACTGTACTGCATGTGTGCAAAATGTTTGCATGATATAGGTATAATTTTTATCATTCTACGAAATACCTAAGATGCTGTTATATATTATAATACATGGTAAATTGTCTGAGGGTATTCTGTCCAAGAGTATTTCGTCTAAGGGTATTTTGTCCAAGGGTATTTCGTCCAAGGGTATTTTGTCCATGGGTATTTTGTCTGAGGGTATTTTATCTGAGGGTATTTTGTCCAAGGGTATTTTGTCCTAGGGTATTTTGTCCAAGGGTATTTTGTCCAAGGGTATTTTGTCCTAGGGTATTTTGTCCAAGGGTATTTTGTCCTAGGGTTAATTGTCCAAGGGTATTTTGTCCTAGGGTAAATTATCCAAGGGTATTTTGTCCTAGGGTAAATTGTCTGAGGGTATTTTGTCCTAGGGTATTTTGGTTGGTTGGTTGGTTGGTTGGTTGGTTGGTTGGTTGGTTGGTTGGTTGGTTGGTTGGTTGGTTGGTTGGTTGGTTGGTTGGTTGGTTGGTTGGTTGGTTGGTTGGTTGGTTGGTTGGTTGGTTGGTTGGTTGGTTGGTTGGTTGGTTGGTTGGTTGGTTGGTTGGTTGGTTGGTTGGTATTTTGGGGCAATTGACACATTATATTTTTAATTTTATTATATCAATAGGAAACTTTTTATGCAACATGAAAATTATTGTACCCTGTCCCTTTAATAATAATAATATTAATACTGTACTGCATGTGTGCAAAATGTTTGCATGATATAGGTATAATTTTTATCATTCTACGAAATACCTAAGATGCTGTTATATATTATAATACATACATGGTAAATTGTCTGAGGGTATTCTGTCCAAGAGTATTTCGTCTAAGGGTATTTTGTCCAAGGGTATTTCGTCCAAGGGTATTTTGTCCATGGGTATTTTGTCTGAGGGTATTTTATCTGAGGGTATTTTGTCCAAGGGTATTTTGTCCTAGGGTATTTTGTCCAAGGGTATTTTGTCCAAGGGTATTTTGTCCTAGGGTATTTTGTCCAAGGGTATTTTGTCCTAGGGTTAATTGTCCAAGGGTATTTTGTCCTAGGGTAAATTATCCAAGGGTATTTTGTCCTAGGGTAAATTGTCTGAGGGTATTTTGTCCTAGGGTAAATTGTCTGAGGGTATTTTGGTTGGTTGGTTGGTTGGTTGGTTGGTTGGTTGGTTGGTTGGTTGGTTGGTTGGTTGGTTGGTTGGTTGGTTGGTTGGTTGGTTGGTTGGTTGGTTGGTTGGTTGGTTGGTTGGTTGGTTGGTTGGTTGGTTGGTTGGTTGGTTGGTTGGTTGGTTGGTTGGTTGGTTGGTTGGTTGGTATTTTGGGGCAATTGACACATTATATTTTTAATTTTATTATATCAATAGGAAACTTTTTATGCAACATGAAAATTATTGTACCCTGTCCCTTTAATAATAATAATATTAGTCCCTTTAATAATAATAATATTAATACTGTACTGCATGTGTGCAAAATGTTTGCATGATATAGGTATAATTTTTATCATTCTACGAAATACCTAAGATGCTGTTATATATTATAATACATGGTAAATTGTCTGAGGGTATTCTGTCCAAGAGTATTTCGTCTAAGGGTATTTTGTCCAAGGGTATTTCGTCCAAGGGTATTTTGTCCATGGGTATTTTGTCTGAGGGTATTTTATCTGAGGGTATTTTGTCCAAGGGTATTTTGTCCTAGGGTATTTTGTCCAAGGGTATTTTGTCCAAGGGTATTTTGTCCTAGGGTATTTTGTCCAAGGGTATTTTGTCCTAGGGTTAATTGTCCAAGGGTATTTTGTCCTAGGGTAAATTATCCAAGGGTATTTTGTCCTAGGGTAAATTGTCTGAGGGTATTTTGTCCTAGGGTAAATTATCCAAGGGTATTTTGTCCTAGGGTAAATTGTCTGAGGGTATTTTGTCCTAGGGTATTTTGGTTGGTTGGTTGGTTGGTTGGTTGGTTGGTTGGTTGGTTGGTTGGTTGGTTGGTTGGTTGGTTGGTTGGTTGGTTGGTTGGTTGGTTGGTTGGTTGGTTGGTTGGTTGGTTGGTTGGTTGGTTGGTTGGTTGGTTGGTTGGTTGGTTGGTTGGTTGGTTGGTTGGTTGGTTGGTTGGTTGGTTGGTTGGTTGGTTGGTTGGTTGGTTGGTTGGTTGGTTGGTTGGTTGGTTGGTTGGTATTTTGGGGCAATTGACACATTATATTTTTAATTTTATTATATCAATAGGAAACTTTTTATGCAACATGAAAATTATTGTACCCTGTCCCTTTAATAATAATAATATTAATACTGTACTGCATGTGTGCAAAATGTTTGCATGATATAGGTATAATTTTTATCATTCTACGAAATACCTAAGATGCTGTTATATATTATAATACATGGTAAATTGTCTGAGGGTATTCTGTCCAAGAGTATTTCGTCTAAGGGTATTTTGTCCAAGGGTATTTCGTCCAAGGGTATTTTGTCCATGGGTATTTTGTCTGAGGGTATTTTGTCCAAGGGTATTTTGTCCTAGGGTATTTTGTCCAAGGGTATTTTGTCCAAGGGTATTTTGTCCTAGGGTATTTTGTCCAAGGGTATTTTGTCCTAGGGTTAATTGTCCAAGGGTATTTTGTCCTAGGGTAAATTATCCAAGGGTATTTTGTCCTAGGGTAAATTGTCTGAGGGTATTTTGTCCTAGGGTATTTTGGTTGGTTGGTTGGTTGGTTGGTTGGTTGGTTGGTTGGTTGGTTGGTTGGTTGGTTGGTTGGTTGGTTGGTTGGTTGGTTGGTTGGTTGGTTGGTTGGTTGGTTGGTTGGTTGGTTGGTTGGTTGGTTGGTTGGTTGGTTGGTTGGTTGGTTGGTTGGTTGGTTGGTTGGTTGGTTGGTTGGTTGGTTGGTTGGTTGGTTGGTTGGTTGGTTGGTTGGTTGGTTGGTTGGTTGGTTGGTTGGTTGGTTGGTTGGTTGGTTGGTTGGTTGGTTGGTTGGTTGGTTGGTTGGTTGGTTGGTTGGTTGGTTGGTATTTTGGGGCAATTGACACATTATATTTTTAATTTTATTATATCAATAGGAAACTTTTTATGCAACATGAAAATTATTGTACCCTGTCCCTTTAATAATAATAATATTAATACTGTACTGCATGTGTGCAAAATGTTTGCATGATATAGGTATAATTTTTATCATTCTACGAAATACCTAAGATGCTGTTATATATTATAATACATGGTAAATTGTCTGAGGGTATTCTGTCCAAGAGTATTTCGTCTAAGGGTATTTTGTCCAAGGGTATTTCGTCCAAGGGTATTTTGTCCATGGGTATTTTGTCTGAGGGTATTTTATCTGAGGGTATCTTGTCCAAGGGTATTTTGTCCTAGGGTATTTTGTCCAAGGGTATTTTGTCCAAGGGTATTTTGTCCTAGGGTATTTTGTCCAAGGGTATTTTGTCCTAGGGTTAATTGTCCAAGGGTATTTTGTCCTAGGGTAAATTATCCAAGGGTATTTTGTCCTAGGGTAAATTGTCTGAGGGTATTTTGTCCTAGGGTATTTTGGTTGGTTGGTTGGTTGGTTGGTTGGTTGGTTGGTTGGTTGGTTGGTTGGTTGGTTGGTTGGTTGGTTGGTTGGTTGGTTGGTTGGTTGGTTGGTTGGTTGGTTGGTTGGTTGGTTGGTTGGTTGGTTGGTTGGTTGGTTGGTTGGTTGGTTGGTTGGTTGGTTGGTTGGTTGGTTGGTATTTTGGGGCAATTGACACATTATATTTTTAATTTTATTATATCAATAGGAAACTTTTTATGCAACATGAAAATTATTGTACCCTGTCCCTTTAATAATAATAATATTAATACTGTACTGCATGTGTGCAAAATGTTTGCATGATATAGGTATAATTTTTATCATTCTACGAAATACCTAAGATGCTGTTATATATTATAATACATGGTAAATTGTCTGAGGGTATTCTGTCCAAGAGTATTTCGTCTAAGGGTATTTTGTCCAAGGGTATTTCGTCCAAGGGTATTTTGTCCATGGGTATTTTGTCTGAGGGTATTTTATCTGAGGGTATTTTGTCCAAGGGTATTTTGTCCTAGGGTATTTTGTCCTGGGGTATTTTGTCCAAGGGTATTTTGTCCTAGGGTATTTTGTCCAAGGGTATTTTGTCCTAGGGTTAATTGTCCAAGGGTATTTTGTCCTAGGGTAAATTATCCAAGGGTATTTTGTCCTAGGGTAAATTGTCTGAGGGTATTTTGTCCTAGGGTAAATTGTCTGAGGGTATTTTGTCCTAGGGTATTTTGGTTGGTTGGTTGGTTGGTTGGTTGGTTGGTTGGTTGGTTGGTTGGTTGGTTGGTTGGTTGGTTGGTTGGTTGGTTGGTTGGTTGGTTGGTTGGTTGGTTGGTTGGTTGGTTGGTTGGTTGGTTGGTTGGTTGGTTGGTTGGTTGGTTGGTTGGTTGGTTGGTTGGTTGGTTGGTTGGTTGGTTGGTTGGTTGGTTGGTTGGTATTTTGGGGCAATTGACACATTATATTTTTAATTTTATTATATCAATAGGAAACTTTTTATGCAACATGAAAATTATTGTACCCTGTCCCTTTAATAATAATAATATTAATACTGTACTGCATGTGTGCAAAATGTTTGCATGATATAGGTATAATTTTTATCATTCTACGAAATACCTAAGATGCTGTTATATATTATAATACATGGTAAATTGTCTGAGGGTATTCTGTCCAAGAGTATTTCGTCTAAGGGTATTTTGTCCAAGGGTATTTCGTCCAAGGGTATTTTGTCCATGGGTATTTTGTCTGAGGGTATTTTATCTGAGGGTATTTTGTCCAAGGGTATTTTGTCCTAGGGTATTTTGTCCAAGGGTATTTTGTCCAAGGGTATTTTGTCCTAGGGTATTTTGTCCAAGGGTATTTTGTCCTAGGGTTAATTGTCCAAGGGTATTTTGTCCTAGGGTAAATTATCCAAGGGTATTTTGTCCTAGGGTAAATTGTCTGAGGGTATTTTGTCCTAGGGTATTTTGGTTGGTTGGTTGGTTGGTTGGTTGGTTGGTTGGTTGGTTGGTTGGTTGGTTGGTTGGTTGGTTGGTTGGTTGGTTGGTTGGTTGGTTGGTTGGTTGGTTGGTATTTTGGGGCAATTGACACATTATATTTTTAATTTTATTATATCAATAGGAAACTTTTTATGCAACATGAAAATTATTGTACCCTGTCCCTTTAATAATAATAATATTAATACTGTACTGCATGTGTGCAAAATGTTTGCATGATATAGGTATAATTTTTATCATTCTACGAAATACCTAAGATGCTGTTATATATTATAATACATGGTAAATTGTCTGAGGGTATTCTGTCCAAGAGTATTTCGTCTAAGGGTATTTTGTCCAAGGGTATTTCGTCCAAGGGTATTTTGTCCATGGGTATTTTGTCTGAGGGTATTTTGTCCAAGGGTATTTTGTCCTAGGGTATTTTGTCCAAGGGTATTTTGTCCAAGGGTATTTTGTCCTAGGGTATTTTGTCCAAGGGTATTTTGTCCTAGGGTTAATTGTCCAAGGGTATTTTGTCCTAGGGTAAATTATCCAAGGGTATTTTGTCCTAGGGTAAATTGTCTGAGGGTATTTTGTCCTAGGGTATTTTGGTTGGTTGGTTGGTTGGTTGGTTGGTTGGTTGGTTGGTTGGTTGGTTGGTTGGTTGGTTGGTTGGTTGGTTGGTTGGTTGGTTGGTTGGTTGGTTGGTTGGTTGGTTGGTTGGTTGGTTGGTTGGTTGGTTGGTTGGTTGGTTGGTTGGTTGGTTGGTTGGTTGGTTGGTTGGTTGGTTGGTTGGTTGGTTGGTTGGTTGGTTGGTTGGTTGGTTGGTTGGTTGGTTGGTTGGTTGGTTGGTTGGTTGGTTGGTTGGTTGGTATTTTGGGGCAATTGACACATTATATTTTTAATTTTATTATATCAATAGGAAACTTTTTATGCAACATGAAAATTATTGTACCCTGTCCCTTTAATAATAATAATATTAATACTGTACTGCATGTGTGCAAAATGTTTGCATGATATAGGTATAATTTTTATCATTCTACGAAATACCTAAGATGCTGTTATATATTATAATACATGGTAAATTGTCTGAGGGTATTCTGTCCAAGAGTATTTCGTCTAAGGGTATTTTGTCCAAGGGTATTTCGTCCAAGGGTATTTTGTCCATGGGTATTTTGTCTGAGGGTATTTTATCTGAGGGTATTTTGTCCAAGGGTATTTTGTCCTAGGGTATTTTGTCCAAGGGTATTTTGTCCAAGGGTATTTTGTCCTAGGGTATTTTGTCCAAGGGTATTTTGTCCTAGGGTTAATTGTCCAAGGGTATTTTGTCCTAGGGTAAATTATCCAAGGGTATTTTGTCCTAGGGTAAATTGTCTGAGGGTATTTTGTCCTAGGGTATTTTGGTTGGTTGGTTGGTTGGTTGGTTGGTTGGTTGGTTGGTTGGTTGGTTGGTTGGTTGGTTGGTTGGTTGGTTGGTTGGTTGGTTGGTTGGTTGGTTGGTTGGTTGGTTGGTTGGTTGGTTGGTTGGTTGGTTGGTTGGTTGGTTGGTTGGTTGGTTGGTTGGTTGGGTTGTTGGTTGGTTGGTTGGTTGGTTGGTTGGTTGGTTGGTTGGTTGGTTGGTTGGTTGGTTGGTTGGTTGGTATTTTGGGGCAATTGACACATTATATTTTTAATTTTATTATATCAATAGGAAACTTTTTATGCAACATGAAAATTATTGTACCCTGTCCCTTTAATAATAATAATATTAATACTGTACTGCATGTGTGCAAAATGTTTGCATGATATAGGTATAATTTTTATCATTCTACGAAATACCTAAGATGCTGTTATATATTATAATACATGGTAAATTGTCTGAGGGTATTCTGTCCAAGAGTATTTCGTCTAAGGGTATTTTGTCCAAGGGTATTTCGTCCAAGGGTATTTTGTCCATGGGTATTTTGTCTGAGGGTATTTTATCTGAGGGTATTTTGTCCAAGGGTATTTTGTCCTAGGGTATTTTGTCCAAGGGTATTTTGTCCAAGGGTATTTTGTCCTAGGGTATTTTGTCCAAGGGTATTTTGTCCTAGGGTTGTATTTTGTCCTAGGGTAAATTATCCAAGGGTATTTTGTCCTAGGGTAAATTGTCTGAGGGTATTTTGTCCTAGGGTAAATTGTCTGAGGGTATTTTGTCCTAGGGTATTTTGGTTGGTTGGTTGGTTGGTTGGTTGGTTGGTTGGTTGGTTGGTTGGTTGGTTGGTTGGTTGGTTGGTTGGTTGGTTGGTTGGTTGGTTGGTTGGTTGGTTGGTTGGTTGGTTGGTTGGTTGGTATTTTGGGGCAATTGACACATTATATTTTTAATTTTATTATATCAATAGGAAACTTTTTATGCAACATGAAAATTATTGTACCCTGTCCCTTTAATAATAATAATATTAATACTGTACTGCATGTGTGCAAAATGTTTGCATGATATAGGTATAATTTTTATCATTCTACGAAATACCTAAGATGCTGTTATATATTATAATACATGGTAAATTGTCTGAGGGTATTTTGTCCAAGAGTATTTCGTCTAAGGGTATTTCGTCCAAGGGTATTTTGTCCATGGGTATTTTGTCTGAGGGTATTTTATCTGAGGGTATTTTGTCCAAGGGTATTTTGTCCTAGGGTATTTTGTCCAAGGGTATTTTGTCCAAGGGTATTTTGTCCTAGGGTATTTTGTCCAAGGGTATTTTGTCCTAAGGTTAATTGTCCAAGGGTATTTTGTCCTAGGGTAAATTATCCAAGGGTATTTTGTCCTAGGGTAAATTGTCTGAGGGTATTTTGTCCTAGGGTATTTTGGTTGGTTGGTTGGTTGGTTGGTTGGTTGGTTGGTTGGTTGGTTGGTTGGTTGGTTGGTTGGTTGGTTGGTTGGTTGGTTGGTTGGTTGGTTGGTTGGTTGGTTGGTTGGTTGGTTGGTTGGTTGGTTGGTTGGTTGGTTGGTTGGTTGGTATTTTGGGGCAATTGACACATTATATTTTTAATTTTATTATATCAATAGGAAACTTTTTATGCAACATGAAAATTATTGTACCCTGTCCCTTTAATAATAATAATATTAATACTGTACTGCATGTGTGCAAAATGTTTGCATGATATAGGTATAATTTTTATCATTCTACGAAATACCTAAGATGCTGTTATATATTATAATACATGGTAAATTGTCTGAGGGTATTCTGTCCAAGAGTATTTCGTCTAAGGGTATTTTGTCCAAGGGTATTTCGTCCAAGGGTATTTTGTCCATGGGTATTTTGTCTGAGTGTATTTTATCTGAGGGTATTTTGTCCAAGGGTATTTTGTCCTAGGGTATTTTGTCCAAGGGTATTTTGTCCAAGGTTATTTTGTCCAAGGGTATTTTGTCCTAGGGTTAATTGTCCAAGGGTATTTTGTCCTAGGGTAAATTATCCAAGGGTATTTTGTCCTAGGGTAAATTGTCTGAGGGTATTTTGTCCTAGGGTATTTTGGTTGGTTGGTTGGTTGGTTGGTTGGTTGGTTGGTTGGTTGGTTGGTTGGTTGGTTGGTTGGTTGGTTGGCTGGTTGGTTGGTTGGTTGGTTGGTTGGTTGGTTGGTTGGTTGGTTGGTTGGTTGGTTGGTTGGTTGGTTGGTTGGTTGGTTGGTTGGTTGGTTGGTTGGTTGGTTGGTTGGTTGGTTGGTTGGTTGGTTGGTTGGTTGGTTGGTTGGTTGGTTGGTTGGTTGGTTGGTTGGTTGGTTGGTTGGTTGGTTGGTTGGTTGGTTGGTTGGTTGGTTGGTTGGTTGGTTGGTTGGTTGGTTGGTTGGTTGGTTGGTTGGTTGGTTGGTTGGTTGGTTGGTTGGTTGGTTGGTTGGTTGGTTGGTTGGTTGGTTGGTTGGTTGGTTGGTTGGTTGGTTGGTTGGTTGGTTGGTTGGTTGGTTGGTTGGTTGGTTGGTTGGTTGGTTGGTTGGTTGGTTGGTTGGTTGGTTGGTTGGTTGGTTGGTTGGTTGGTTGGTTGGTTGGTTGGTTGGTTGGTTGGTTGGTTGGTTGGTTGGTTGGTTGGTTGGTTGGTTGGTTGGTTGGTTGGTTGGTTGGTTGGTTGGTTGGTTGGTTGGTTGGTTGGTTGGTATTTTGGGGCAATTGACACATTATATTTTTAATTTTATTATATCAATAGGAAACTTTTTATGCAACATGAAAATTATTGTACCCTGTCCCTTTAATAATAATAATATTAATACTGTACTGCATGTGTGCAAAATGTTTGCATGATATAGGTATAATTTTTATCATTCTACGAAATACCTAAGATGCTGTTATATATTATAATACATGGTAAATTGTCTGAGGGTATTCTGTCCAAGAGTATTTCGTCTAAGGGTATTTTGTCCAAGGGTATTTCGTCCAAGGGTATTTTGTCCATGGGTATTTTGTCTGAGGGTATTTTATCTGAGGGTATTTTGTCCAAGGGTATTTTGTCCTAGGGTATTTTGTCCAAGGGTATTTTGTCCAAGGGTATTTTGTCCTAGGGTATTTTGTCCAAGGGTATTTTGTCCTAGGGTTAATTGTCCAAGGGTATTTTGTCCTAGGGTAAATTATCCAAGGGTATTTTGTCCTA
>CATKWE010000017.1:20000-25000 GCA_949825025.1 Siphlonurus alternatus
TATAGGTATAATTTTTATCATTCTACGAAATACCTAAGATGCTGTTATATATTATAATACATGGTAAATTGTCTGAGGGTATTCTGTCCAAGAGTATTTCGTCTAAGGGTATTTTGTCCAAGGGTATTTCGTCCAAGGGTATTTTGTCCATGGGTATTTTGTCTGAGGGTATTTTATCTGAGGGTATTTTGTCCAAGGGTATTTTGTCCTAGGGTATTTTGTCCAAGGGTATTTTGTCCAAGGGTATTTTGTCCTAGGGTATTTTGTCCAAGGGTATTTTGTCCTAGGGTTAATTGTCCAAGGGTATTTTGTCCTAGGGTAAATTATCCAAGGGTATTTTGTCCTAGGGTAAATTGTCTGAGGGTATTTTGTCCTAGGGTAAATTATCCAAGGGTATTTTGTCCTAGGGTAAATTGTCTGAGGGTATTTTGTCCTAGGGTATTTTGGTTGGTTGGTTGGTTGGTTGGTTGGTTGGTTGGTTGGTTGGTTGGTATTTTGGGGCAATTGACACATTATATTTTTAATTTTATTATATCAATAGGAAACTTTTTATGCAACATGAAAATTATTGTACCCTGTCCCTTTAATAATAATAATATTAATACTGTACTGCATGTGTGCAAAATGTTTGCATGATATAGGTATAATTTTTATCATTCTACGAAATACCTAAGATGCTGTTATATATTATAATACATGGTAAATTGTCTGAGGGTATTCTGTCCAAGAGTATTTCGTCTAAGGGTATTTTGTCCAAGGGTATTTCGTCCGTCCAAGGGTATTTTGTCCATGGGTATTTTGTCTGAGGGTATTTTATCTGAGGGTATTTTGTCCAAGGGTATTTTGTCCTAGGGTATTTTGTCCAAGGGTATTTTGTCCAAGGGTATTTTGTCCTAGGGTATTTTGTCCAAGGGTATTTTGTCCTAGGGTTAATTGTCCAAGGGTATTTTGTCCTAGGGTAAATTATCCAAGGGTATTTTGTCCTAGGGTATTTTGTCCTAGGGTATTTTGGTTGGCTGGTTGGTTGGTTGGTTGGTTGGTTGGTTGGTTGGTTGGTTGGTTGGTTGGTTGGTTGGTTGGTTGGTTGGTTGGTTGGTTGGTTGGTTGGTTGGTTGGTTGGTTGGTTGGTTGGTTGGTTGGTTGGTTGGTTGGTTGGTTGGTTGGTTGGTTGGTTGGTTGGTTGGTTGGTTGGTTGGTTGGTTGGTTGGTTGGTTGGTTGGTTGGTTGGTTGGTTGGTTGGTTGGTTGGTTGGTTGGTTGGTTGGTTGGTATTTTGGGGCAATTGACACATTATATTTTTAATTTTATTATATCAATAGGAAACTTTTTATGCAACATGAAAATTATTGTACCCTGTCCCTTTAATAATAATAATATTAATACTGTACTGCATGTGTGCAAAATGTTTGCATGATATAGGTATAATTTTTATCATTCTACGAAATACCTAAGATGCTGTTATATATTATAATACATGGTAAATTGTCTGAGGGTATTCTGTCCAAGAGTATTTCGTCCAAGGGTATTTTGTCCAAGGGTATTTCGTCCAAGGGTATTTTGTCCATGGGTATTTTGTCTGAGGGTATTTTATCTGAGGGTATTTTGTCCAAGGGTATTTTGTCCTAGGGTATTTTGTCCAAGGGTATTTTGTCCAAGGGTATTTTGTCCTAGGGTATTTTGTCCAAGGGTATTTTGTCCTAGGGTTAATTGTCCAAGGGTATTTTGTCCTAGGGTAAATTATCCAAGGGTATTTTGTCCTAGGGTAAATTGTCTGAGGGTATTTTGTCCTAGGGTAAATTGTCTGAGGGTATTTTGTCCTAGGGTATTTTGGTTGGTTGGTTGGTTGGTTGGTTGGTTGGTTGGTTGGTTGGTTGGTTGGTTGGTTGGTTGGTTGGTTGGTTGGTTGGTTGGTTGGTTGGTTGGTTGGTTGGTTGGTTGGTTGGTTGGTTGGTTGGTTGGTTGGTTGGTTGGTTGGTTGGTTGGTTGGTTGGTTGGTTGGTTGGTTGGTTGGTTGGTTGGTTGGTTGGTTGGTTGGTTGGTTGGTTGGTTGGTTGGTTGGTTGGTTGGTTGGTTGGTTGGTTGGTTGGTTGGTTGGTTGGTTGGTTGGTTGGTTGGTTGGTTGGTTGGTTGGTATTTTGGGGCAATTGACACATTATATTTTTAATTTTATTATATCAATAGGAAACTTTTTATGCAACATGAAAATTATTGTACCCTGTCCCTTTAATAATAATAATATTAATACTGTACTGCATGTGTGCAAAATGTTTGCATGATATAGGTATAATTTTTATCATTCTACGAAATACCTAAGATGCTGTTATATATTATAATACATGGTAAATTGTCTGAGGGTATTCTGTCCAAGAGTATTTCGTCTAAGGGTATTTTGTCCAAGGGTATTTCGTCCAAGGGTATTTTGTCCATGGGTATTTTGTCTGAGGGTATTTTATCTGAGGGTATTTTGTCCAAGGGTATTTTGTCCTAGGGTATTTTGTCCAAGGGTATTTTGTCCAAGGGTATTTTGTCCTAGGGTATTTTGTCCAAGGGTATTTTGTCCTAGGGTTAATTGTCCAAGGGTATTTTGTCCTAGGGTAAATTATCCAAGGGTATTTTGTCCTAGGGTAAATTGTCTGAGGGTATTTTGTCCTAGGGTATTTTGGTTGGTTGGTTGGTTGGTTGGTTGGTTGGTTGGTTGGTTGGTTGGTTGGTTGGTTGGTTGGTTGGTTGGTTGGTTGGTTGGTTGGTTGGTTGGTTGGTTGGTTGGTTGGTTGGTTGGTTGGTTGGTTGGTTGGTTGGTTGGTTGGTTGGTTGGTTGGTTGGTTGGTTGGTTGGTTGGTTGGTTGGTTGGTATTTTGGGGCAATTGACACATTATATTTTTAATTTTATTATATCAATAGGAAACTTTTTATGCAACATGAAAATTATTGTACCCTGTCCCTTTAATAATAATAATATTAATACTGTACTGCATGTGTGCAAAATGTTTGCATGATATAGGTATAATTTTTATCATTCTACGAAATACCTAAGATGCTGTTATATATTATAATACATGGTAAATTGTCTGAGGGTATTCTGTCCAAAAGTATTTCGTCTAAGGGTATTTTGTCCAAGGGTATTTCGTCCAAGGGTATTTTGTCCATGGGTATTTTGTCTGAGGGTATTTTATCTGAGGGTATTTTGTCCAAGGGTATTTTGTCCTAGGGTATTTTGTCCAAGGGTATTTTGTCCAAGGGTATTTTGTCCAAGGGTATTTTGTCCTAGGGTTAATTGTCCAAGGGTATTTTGTCCTAGGGTAAATTATCCAAGGGTATTTTGTCCTAGGGTAAATTGTCTGAGGGTATTTTGTCCTAGGGTATTTTGGTTGGTTGGTTGGTTGGTTGGTTGGTTGGTTGGTTGGTTGGTTGGTTGGTTGGTTGGTTGGTTGGTTGGTTGGTTGGTTGGTTGGTTGGTTGGTTGGTTGGTTGGTTGGTTGGTTGGTTGATTGGTTGGTTGGTTGGTTGGTTGGTTGGTTGGTTGGTTGGTTGGTTGGTTGGTTGGTTGGTTGGTTGGTTGGTTGGTTGGTTGGTTGGTTGGTTGGTTGGTTGGTTGGTTGGTTGGTTGGTTGGTTGGTTGGTTGGTTGGTTGGTTGGTTGGTTGGTATTTTGGGGCAATTGACACATTATATTTTTAATTTTATTATATCAATAGGAAACTTTTTATGCAACATGAAAATTATTGTACCCTGTCCCTTTAATAATAATAATATTAATACTGTACTGCATGTGTGCAAAATGTTTGCATGATATAGGTATAATTTTTATCATTCTACGAAATACCTAAGATGCTGTTATATATTATAATACATGGTAAATTGTCTGAGGGTATTCTGTCCAAGAGTATTTCGTCTAAGGGTATTTTGTCCAAGGGTATTTCGTCCAAGGGTATTTTGTCCATGTGTATTTTGTCTGAGGGTATTTTATCTGAGGGTATTTTGTCCAAGGGTATTTTGTCCTAGGGTATTTTGTCCAAGGGTATTTTGTCCAAGGGTATTTTGTCCTAGGGTATTTTGTCCAAGGGTATTTTGTCCTAGGGTTAATTGTCCAAGGGTATTTTGTCCTAGGGTAAATTATCCAAGGGTATTTTGTCCTAGGGTAAATTGTCTGAGGGTATTTTGTCCTAGGGTATTTTGGTTGGTTGGTTGGTTGGTTGGTTGGTTGGTTGGTTGGTTGGTTGGTTGGTTGGTTGGTTGGTTGGTTGGTTGGTTGGTTGGTTGGTTGGTTGGTTGGTTGGTTGGTTGGTTGGTTGGTTGGTTGGTTGGTTGGTTGGTTGGTTGGTTGGTTGGTTGGTTGGTTGGTTGGTTGGTTGGTTGGTTGGTTGGTTGGTTGGTTGGTTGGTTGGTTGGTATTTTGGGGCAATTGACACATTATATTTTTAATTTTATTATATCAATAGGAAACTTTTTATGCAACATGAAAATTATTGTACCCTGTCCCTTTAATAATAATAATATTAATACTGTACTGCATGTGTGCAAAATGTTTGCATGATATAGGTATAATTTTTATCATTCTACGAAATACCTAAGATGCTGTTATATATTATAATACATGGTAAATTGTCTGAGGGTATTCTGTCCAAGAGTATTTCGTCTAAGGGTATTTTGTCCAAGGGTATTTCGTCCAAGGGTATTTTGTCCATGGGTATTTTGTCTGAGGGTATTTTATCTGAGGGTATTTTGTCCAAGGGTATTTTGTCCTAGGGTATTTTGTCCAAGGGTATTTTGTCCAAGGGTATTTTGTCCTAGGGTATTTTGTCCAAGGGTATTTTGTCCTAGGGTTAATTGTCCAAGGGTATTTTGTCCTAGGGTAAATTATCCAAGGGTATTTTGTCCTAGGGTAAATTGTCTGAGGGTATTTTGTCCTAGGGTATTTTGGTTGGTTGGTTGGTTGGTTGGTTGGTTGGTTGGTTGGTTGGTTGGTTGGTTGGTTGGTTGGTTGGTTGGTTGGTTGGTTGGT
>CATKWE010000017.1:30000-107500 GCA_949825025.1 Siphlonurus alternatus
ATAATATTAATACTGTACTGCATGTGTGCAAAATGTTTGCATGATATAGGTATAATTTTTATCATTCTACGAAATACCTAAGATGCTGTTATATATTATAATACATGGTAAATTGTCTGAGGGTATTCTGTCCAAGAGTATTTCGTCTAAGGGTATTTTGTCCAAGGGTATTTCGTCCAAGGGTATTTTGTCCATGGGTATTTTGTCTGAGGGTATTTTATCTGAGGGTATTTTGTCCAAGGGTATTTTGTCCTAGGGTATTTTGTCCAAGGGTATTTTGTCCAAGGGTATTTTGTCCTAGGGTATTTTGTCCAAGGGTATTTTGTCCTAGGGTTAATTGTCCAAGGGTATTTTGTCCTAGGGTAAATTATCCAAGGGTATTTTGTCCTAGGGTAAATTGTCTGAGGGTATTTTGTCCTAGGGTATTTTGGTTGGTTGGTTGGTTGGTTGGTTGGTTGGTTGGTTGGTTGGTTGGTTGGTTGGTTGGTTGGTTGGTTGGTTGGTTGGTTGGTTGGTTGGTTGGTTGGTTGGTTGGTTGGTTGGTTGGTTGGTTGGTTGGTTGGTTGGTTGGTTGGTATTTTGGGGCAATTGACACATTATATTTTTAATTTTATTATATCAATAGGAAACTTTTTATGCAACATGAAAATTATTGTACCCTGTCCCTTTAATAATAATAATATTAATACTGTACTGCATGTGTGCAAAATGTTTGCATGATATAGGTATAATTTTTATCATTCTACGAAATACCTAAGATGCTGTTATATATTATAATACATGGTAAATTGTCTGAGGGTATTCTGTCCAAGAGTATTTCGTCTAAGGGTATTTTGTCCAAGGGTATTTCGTCCAAGGGTATTTTGTCCATGGGTATTTTGTCTGAGGGTATTTTATCTGAGGGTATTTTGTCCAAGGGTATTTTGTCCTAGGGTATTTTGTCCTGGGGTATTTTGTCCAAGGGTATTTTGTCCTAGGGTATTTTGTCCAAGGGTATTTTGTCCTAGGGTTAATTGTCCAAGGGTATTTTGTCCTAGGGTAAATTATCCAAGGGTATTTTGTCCTAGGGTAAATTGTCTGAGGGTATTTTGTCCTAGGGTATTTTGGTTGGTTGGTTGGTTGGTTGGTTGGTTGGTTGGTTGGTTGGTTGGTTGGTTGGTTGGTTGGTTGGTTGGTTGGTTGGTTGGTTGGTTGGTTGGTTGGTTGGTTGGTTGGTTGGTTGGTTGGTTGGTTGGTTGGTTGGTTGGTTGGTTGGTTGGTATTTTGGGGCAATTGACACATTATATTTTTAATTTTATTATATCAATAGGAAACTTTTTATGCAACATGAAAATTATTGTACCCTGTCCCTTTAATAATAATAATATTAATACTGTACTGCATGTGTGCAAAATGTTTGCATGATATAGGTATAATTTTTATCATTCTACGAAATACCTAAGATGCTGTTATATATTATAATACATGGTAAATTGTCTGAGGGTATTCTGTCCAAGAGTATTTCGTCTAAGGGTATTTTGTCCAAGGGTATTTCGTCCAAGGGTATTTTGTCCATGGGTATTTTGTCTGAGGGTATTTTATCTGAGGGTATTTTGTCCAAGGGTATTTTGTCCTAGGGTATTTTGTCCTGGGGTATTTTGTCCAAGGGTATTTTGTCCTAGGGTATTTTGTCCAAGGGTATTTTGTCCTAAGGTTAATTGTCCAAGGGTATTTTGTCCTAGGGTAAATTATCCAAGGGTATTTTGTCCTAGGGTAAATTGTCTGAGGGTATTTTGTCCTAGGGTAAATTGTCTGAGGGTATTTTGTCCTAGGGTATTTTGGTTGGTTGGTTGGTTGGTTGGTTGGTTGGTTGGTTGGTTGGTTGGTTGGTTGGTTGGTTGGTTGGTTGGTTGGTTGGTTGGTTGGTTGGTTGGTTGGTTGGTTGGTTGGTTGGTTGGTTGGTTGGTTGGTTGGTTGGTTGGTTGGTTGGTTGGTTGGTTGGTTGGTATTTTGGGGCAATTGACACATTATATTTTTAATTTTATTATATCAATAGGAAACTTTTTATGCAACATGAAAATTATTGTACCCTGTCCCTTTAATAATAATAATATTAATACTGTACTGCATGTGTGCAAAATGTTTGCATGATATAGGTATAATTTTTATCATTCTACGAAATACCTAAGATGCTGTTATATATTATAATACATGGTAAATTGTCTGAGGGTATTCTGTCCAAGAGTATTTCGTCTAAGGGTATTTTGTCCAAGGGTATTTCGTCCAAGGGTATTTTGTCCATGGGTATTTTGTCTGAGGGTATTTTATCTGAGGGTATTTTGTCCAAGGGTATTTTGTCCTAGGGTATTTTGTCCAAGGGTATTTTGTCCAAGGGTATTTTGTCCTAGGGTATTTTGTCCAAGGGTATTTTGTCCTAGGGTTAATTGTCCAAGGGTATTTTGTCCTAGGGTAAATTATCCAAGGGTATTTTGTCCTAGGGTAAATTGTCTGAGGGTATTTTGTCCTAGGGTATTTTGGTTGGTTGGTTGGTTGGTTGGTTGGTTGGTATTTTGGGGCAATTGACACATTATATTTTTAATTTTATTATATCAATAGGAAACTTTTTATGCAACATGAAAATTATTGTACCCTGTCCCTTTAATAATAATAATATTAATACTGTACTGCATGTGTGCAAAATGTTTGCATGATATAGGTATAATTTTTATCATTCTACGAAATACCTAAGATACTGTTATATATTATAATACATGGTAAATTGTCTGTGGGTATTCTGTCCAAGAGTATTTCGTCTAAGGGTATTTTGTCCAAGGGTATTTCGTCCAAGGGTATTTTGTCCATGGGTATTTTGTCTGAGGGTATTTTATCTGAGGGTATTTTGTCCAAGGGTATTTTGTCCTAGGGTATTTTGTCCAAGGGTATTTTGTCCAAGGGTATTTTGTCCTAGGGTATTTTGTCCAAGGGTATTTTGTCCTAGGGTTAATTGTCCAAGGGTATTTTGTCCTAGGGTAAATTATCCAAGGGTATTTTGTCCTAGGGTAAATTGTCTGAGGGTATTTTGTCCTAGGGTAAATTGTCTGAGGGTATTTTGTCCTAGGGTATTTTGGTTGGTTGGTTGGTTGGTTGGTTGGTTGGTTGGTTGGTTGGTTGGTTGGTTGGTTGGTTGGTTGGTTGGTTGGTTGGTTGGTTGGTTGGTTGGTTGGTTGGTTGGTTGGTTGGTTGGTTGGTTGGTTGGTTGGTTGGTTGGTTGGTTGGTTGGTTGGTTGGTTGGTTGGTTGGTTGGTTGGTTGGTTGGTTGGTTGGTTGGTTGGTTGGTTGGTTGGTTGGTTGGTTGGTATTTTGGGGCAATTGACACATTATATTTTTAATTTTATTATATCAATAGGAAACTTTTTATGCAACATGAAAATTATTGTACCCTGTCCCTTTAATAATAATAATATTAATACTGTACTGCATGTGTGCAAAATGTTTGCATGATATAGGTATAATTTTTATCATTCTACGAAATACCTAAGATGCTGTTATATATTATAATACATGGTAAATTGTCTGAGGGTATTCTGTCCAAGAGTATTTCGTCTAAGGGTATTTTGTCCAAGGGTATTTCGTCCAAGGGTATTTTGTCCATGGGTATTTTGTCTGAGGGTATTTTATCTGAGGGTATTTTGTCCAAGGGTATTTTGTCCTAGGGTATTTTGTCCAAGGGTATTTTGTCCAAGGGTATTTTGTCCTAGGGTATTTTGTCCAAGGGTATTTTGTCCTAGGGTTAATTGTCCAAGGGTATTTTGTCCTAGGGTAAATTATCCAAGGGTATTTTGTCCTAGGGTAAATTGTCTGAGGGTATTTTGTCCTAGGGTAAATTGTCTGAGGGTATTTTGGTTGGTTGGTTGGTTGGTTGGTTGGTTGGTTGGTTGGTTGGTTGGTTGGTTGGTTGGTTGGTTGGTTGGTTGGTTGGTTGGTTGGTTGGTTGGTTGGTTGGTTGGTTGGTTGGTTGGTTGGTTGGTTGGTTGGTTGGTTGGTTGGTTGGTTGGTTGGTATTTTGGGGCAATTGACACATTATATTTTTAATTTTATTATATCAATAGGAAACTTTTTATGCAACATGAAAATTATTGTACCCTGTCCCTTTAATAATAATAATATTAATACTGTACTGCATGTGTGCAAAATGTTTGCATGATATAGGTATAATTTTTATCATTCTACGAAATACCTAAGATGCTGTTATATATTATAATACATGGTAAATTGTCTGAGGGTATTCTGTCCAAGAGTATTTCGTCTAAGGGTATTTTGTCCAAGGGTATTTCGTCCAAGGGTATTTTGTCCATGGGTATTTTGTCTGAGGGTATTTTATCTGAGGGTATTTTGTCCAAGGGTATTTTGTCCTAGGGTATTTTGTCCAAGGGTATTTTGTCCAAGGGTATTTTGTCCTAGGGTATTTTGTCCAAGGGTATTTTGTCCTAGGGTTAATTGTCCAAGGGTATTTTGTCCTAGGGTAAATTATCCAAGGGTATTTTGTCCTAGGGTAAATTGTCTGAGGGTATTTTGTCCTAGGGTAAATTATCCAAGGGTATTTTGTCCTAGGGTAAATTGTCTGAGGGTATTTTGTCCTAGGGTATTTTGGTTGGTTGGTTGGTTGGTTGGTTGGTTGGTTGGTTGGTTGGTTGGTTGGTTGGTTGGTTGGTTGGTTGGTTGGTTGGTTGGTTGGTTGGTTGGTTGGTTGGTTGGTTGGTTGGTTGGTTGGTTGGTTGGTTGGTTGGTTGGTTGGTTGGTTGGTTGGTTGGTTGGTTGGTTGGTTGGTTGGTTGGTTGGTTGGTTGGTTGGTTGGTTGGTTGGTTGGTTGGTTGGTTGGTTGGTTGGTTGGTTGGTTGGTTGGTTGGTTGGTTGGTATTTTGGGGCAATTGACACATTATATTTTTAATTTTATTATATCAATAGGAAACTTTTTATGCAACATGAAAATTATTGTACCCTGTCCCTTTAATAATAATAATATTAATACTGTACTGCATGTGTGCAAAATGTTTGCATGATATAGGTATAATTTTTATCATTCTACGAAATACCTAAGATGCTGTTATATATTATAATACATGGTAAATTGTCTGAGGGTATTCTGTCCAAGAGTATTTCGTCTAAGGGTATTTTGTCCAAGGGTATTTCGTCCAAGGGTATTTTGTCCATGGGTATTTTGTCTGAGGGTATTTTGTCCAAGGGTATTTTGTCCTAGGGTATTTTGTCCAAGGGTATTTTGTCCAAGGGTATTTTGTCCTAGGGTATTTTGTCCAAGGGTATTTTGTCCTAGGGTTAATTGTCCAAGGGTATTTTGTCCTAGGGTAAATTATCCAAGGGTATTTTGTCCTAGGGTAAATTGTCTGAGGGTATTTTGTCCTAGGGTATTTTGGTTGGTTGGTTGGTTGGTTGGTTGGTTGGTTGGTTGGTTGGTTGGTTGGTTGGTTGGTTGGTTGGTTGGTTGGTTCGTCGGTCGGTTGGTTGGTTGGTTGGTTGGTTGGTTGGTTGGTTGGTTGGTTGGTTGGTTGGTTGGTTGGTTGGTTGGTTGGTTGGTTGGTTGGTTGGTTGGTTGGTTGGTTGGTTGGTTGGTTGGTTGGTTGGTTGGTTGGTTGGTTGGTTGGTTGGTTGGTTGGTTGGTTGGTATTTTGGGGCAATTGACACATTATATTTTTAATTTTATTATATCAATAGGAAACTTTTTATGCAACATGAAAATTATTGTACCCTGTCCCTTTAATAATAATAATATTAATACTGTACTGCATGTGTGCAAAATGTTTGCATGATATAGGTATAATTTTTATCATTCTACGAAATACCTAAGATGCTGTTATATATTATAATACATGGTAAATTGTCTGAGGGTATTCTGTCCAAGAGTATTTCGTCTAAGGGTATTTTGTCCAAGGGTATTTCGTCCAAGGGTATTTTGTCCATGGGTATTTTGTCTGAGGGTATTTTATCTGAGGGTATTTTGTCCAAGGGTATTTTGTCCTAGGGTATTTTGTCCAAGGGTATTTTGTCCAAGGGTATTTTGTCCTAGGGTATTTTGTCCAAGGGTATTTTGTCCTAGGGTTAATTGTCCAAGGGTATTTTGTCCTAGGGTAAATTATCCAAGGGTATTTTGTCCTAGGGTAAATTGTCTGAGGGTATTTTGTCCTAGGGTATTTTGGTTGGTTGGTTGGTTGGTTGGTTGGTTGGTTGGTTGGTTGGTTGGTTGGTTGGTTGGTTGGTTGGTTGGTTGGTTGGTTGGTTGGTTGGTTGGTTGGTTGGTTGGTTGGTTGGTTGGTTGGTTGGTTGGTTGGTTGGTTGGTTGGTTGGTTGGTTGGTTGGTTGGTTGGTTGGTTGGTTGGTTGGTTGGTTGGTATTTTGGGGCAATTGACACATTATATTTTTAATTTTATTATATCAATAGGAAACTTTTTATGCAACATGAAAATTATTGTACCCTGTCCCTTTAATAATAATAATATTAATACTGTACTGCATGTGTGCAAAATGTTTGCATGATATAGGTATAATTTTTATCATTCTACGAAATACCTAAGATGCTGTTATATATTATAATTCATGGTAAATTGTCTGAGGGTATTCTGTCCAAGAGTATTTCGTCTAAGGGTATTTTGTCCAAGGGTATTTCGTCCAAGGGTATTTTGTCCATGGGTATTTTGTCTGAGGGTATTTTATCTGAGGGTATTTTGTCCAAGGGTATTTTGTCCTAGGGTATTTTGTCCTGGGGTATTTTGTCCAAGGGTATTTTGTCCTAGGGTATTTTGTCCAAGGGTATTTTGTCCTAGGGTTAATTGTCCAAGGGTATTTTGTCCTAGGGTAAATTATCCAAGGGTATTTTGTCCTAGGGTAAATTGTCTGAGGGTATTTTGTCCTAGGGTAAATTGTCTGAGGGTATTTTGTCCTAGGGTATTTTGGTTGGTTGGTTGGTTGGTTGGTTGGTTGGTTGGTTGGTTGGTTGGTTGGTTGGTTGGTTGGTTGGTTGGTTGGTTGGTTGGTTGGTTGGTTGGTTGGTTGGTTGGTTGGTTGGTTGGTTGGTTGGTTGGTTGGTTGGTTGGTTGGTTGGTTGGTTGGTTGGTTGGTTGGTTGGTTGGTTGGTTGGTTGGTTGGTATTTTGGGGCAATTGACACATTATATTTTTAATTTTATTATATCAATAGGAAACTTTTTATGCAACATGAAAATTATTGTACCCTGTCCCTTTAATAATAATAATATTAATACTGTACTGCATGTGTGCAAAATGTTTGCATGATATAGGTATAATTTTTATCATTCTACGAAATACCTAAGATGCTGTTATATATTATAATACATGGTAAATTGTCTGAGGGTATTCTGTCCAAGAGTATTTCGTCTAAGGGTATTTTGTCCAAGGGTATTTCGTCCAAGGGTATTTTGTCCATGGGTATTTTGTCTGAGGGTATTTTATCTGAGGGTATTTTGTCCAAGGGTATTTTGTCCTAGGGTATTTTGTCCAAGGGTATTTTGTCCAAGGGTATTTTGTCCTAGGGTATTTTGTCCAAGGGTATTTTGTCCTAGGGTTAATTGTCCAAGGGTATTTTGTCCTAGGGTAAATTATCCAAGGGTATTTTGTCCTAGGGTAAATTGTCTGAGGGTATTTTGTCCTAGGGTATTTTGGTTGGTTGGTTGGTTGGTTGGTTGGTTGGTTGGTTGGTTGGTTGGTTGGTTGGTTGGTTGGTTGGTTGGTTGGTTGGTTGGTTGGTTGGTTGGTTGGTTGGTTGGTTGGTTGGTATTTTGGGGCAATTGACACATTATATTTTTAATTTTATTATATCAATAGGAAACTTTTTATGCAACATGAAAATTATTGTACCCTGTCCCTTTAATAATAATAATATTAATACTGTACTGCATGTGTGCAAAATGTTTGCATGATATAGGTATAATTTTTATCATTCTACGAAATACCTAAGATGCTGTTATATATTATAATACATGGTAAATTGTCTGAGGGTATTCTGTCCAAGAGTATTTCGTCTAAGGGTATTTTGTCCAAGGGTATTTCGTCCAAGGGTATTTTGTCCATGGGTATTTTGTCTGAGGGTATTTTGTCCAAGGGTATTTTGTCCTAGGGTATTTTGTCCAAGGGTATTTTGTCCAAGGGTATTTTGTCCTAGGGTATTTTGTCCAAGGGTATTTTGTCCTAGGGTTAATTGTCCAAGGGTATTTTGTCCTAGGGTAAATTATCCAAGGGTATTTTGTCCTAGGGTAAATTGTCTGAGGGTATTTTGTCCTAGGGTATTTTGGTTGGTTGGTTGGTTGGTTGGTTGGTTGGTTGGTTGGTTGGTTGGTTGGTTGGTTGGTTGGTTGGTTGGTTGGTTGGTTGGTTGGTTGGTTGGTTGGTTGGTTGGTTGGTTGGTTGGTTGGTTGGTTGGTTGGTTGGTTGGTTGGTTGGTTGGTTGGTTGGTTGGTTGGTTGGTTGGTTGGTTGGTTGGTTGGTTGGTTGGTTGGTTGGTTGGTTGGTTGGTTGGTTGGTTGGTTGGTTGGTTGGTTGGTTGGTTGGTTGGTTGGTTGGTTGGTTGGTTGGTTGGTTGGTATTTTGGGGCAATTGACACATTATATTTTTAATTTTATTATATCAATAGGAAACTTTTTATGCAACATGAAAATTATTGTACCCTGTCCCTTTAATAATAATAATATTAATACTGTACTGCATGTGTGCAAAATGTTTGCATGATATAGGTATAATTTTTATCATTCTACGAAATACCTAAGATGCTGTTATATATTATAATACATGGTAAATTGTCTGAGGGTATTCTGTCCAAGAGTATTTCGTCTAAGGGTATTTTGTCCAAGGGTATTTCGTCCAAGGGTATTTTGTCCATGGGTATTTTGTCTGAGGGTATTTTATCTGAGGGTATTTTGTCCAAGGGTATTTTGTCCTAGGGTATTTTGTCCAAGGGTATTTTGTCCAAGGGTATTTTGTCCTAGGGTATTTTGTCCAAGGGTATTTTGTCCTAGGGTTAATTGTCCAAGGGTATTTTGTCCTAGGGTAAATTATCCAAGGGTATTTTGTCCTAGGGTAAATTGTCTGAGGGTATTTTGTCCTAGGGTATTTTGGTTGGTTGGTTGGTTGGTTGGTTGGTTGGTTGGTTGGTTGGTTGGTTGGTTGGTTGGTTGGTTGGTTGGTTGGTTGGTTGGTTGGTTGGTTGGTTGGTTGGTTGGTTGGTTGGTTGGTTGGTTGGTTGGTTGGTTGGTTGGTTGGTTGGTTGGTTGGTTGGTTGGTTGGTTGGTTGGTTGGTTGGTTGGGTTGTTGGTTGGTTGGTTGGTTGGTTGGTTGGTTGGTTGGTTGGTTGGTTGGTTGGTTGGTTGGTTGGTTGGTTGGTTGGTTGGTTGGTTGGTATTTTGGGGCAATTGACACATTATATTTTTAATTTTATTATATCAATAGGAAACTTTTTATGCAACATGAAAATTATTGTACCCTGTCCCTTTAATAATAATAATATTAATACTGTACTGCATGTGTGCAAAATGTTTGCATGATATAGGTATAATTTTTATCATTCTACGAAATACCTAAGATGCTGTTATATATTATAATACATGGTAAATTGTCTGAGGGTATTCTGTCCAAGAGTATTTCGTCTAAGGGTATTTTGTCCAAGGGTATTTCGTCCAAGGGTATTTTGTCCATGGGTATTTTGTCTGAAGGTATTTTATCTGAGGGTATTTTGTCCAAGGGTATTTTGTCCTAGGGTATTTTGTCCAAGGGTATTTTGTCCAAGGGTATTTTGTCCTAGGGTATTTTGTCCAAGGGTATTTTGTCCTAGGGTTAATTGTCCAAGGGTATTTTGTCCTAGGGTAAATTATCCAAGGGTATTTTGTCCTAGGGTAAATTGTCTGAGGGTATTTTGTCCTAGGGTAAATTGTCTGAGGGTATTTTGTCCTAGGGTATTTTGGTTGGTTGGTTGGTTGGTTGGTTGGTTGGTTGGTTGGTTGGTTGGTTGGTTGGTTGGTTGGTTGGTTGGTTGGTTGGTTGGTTGGTTGGTTGGTTGGTTGGTTGGTTGGTTGGTTGGTTGGTTGGTATTTTGGGGCAATTGACACATTATATTTTTAATTTTATTATATCAATAGGAAACTTTTTATGCAACATGAAAATTATTGTACCCTGTCCCTTTAATAATAATAATATTAATACTGTACTGCATGTGTGCAAAATGTTTGCATGATATAGGTATAATTTTTATCATTCTACGAAATACCTAAGATGCTGTTATATATTATAATACATGGTAAATTGTCTGAGGGTATTTTGTCCAAGAGTATTTCGTCTAAGGGTATTTTGTCCAAGGGTATTTCGTCCAAGGGTATTTTGTCCATGGGTATTTTGTCTGAGGGTATTTTATCTGAGGGTATTTTGTCCAAGGGTATTTTGTCCTAGGGTATTTTGTCCAAGGGTATTTTGTCCAAGGGTATTTTGTCCTAGGGTATTTTGTCCAAGGGTATTTTGTCCTAAGGTTAATTGTCCAAGGGTATTTTGTCCTAGGGTAAATTATCCAAGGGTATTTTGTCCTAGGGTAAATTGTCTGAGGGTATTTTGTCCTAGGGTATTTTGGTTGGTTGGTTGGTTGGTTGGTTGGTTGGTTGGTTGGTTGGTTGGTTGGTTGGTTGGTTGGTTGGTTGGTTGGTTGGTTGGTTGGTTGGTTGGTTGGTTGGTTGGTTGGTTGGTATTTTGGGGCAATTGACACATTATATTTTTAATTTTATTATATCAATAGGAAACTTTTTATGCAACATGAAAATTATTGTACCCTGTCCCTTTAATAATAATAATATTAATACTGTACTGCATGTGTGCAAAATGTATGCATGATATAGGTATAATTTTTATCATTCTACGAAATACCTAAGATGCTGTTATATATTATAATACATGGTAAATTGTCTGAGGGTATTCTGTCCAAGAGTATTTCGTCTAAGGGTATTTTGTCCAAGGGTATTTCGTCCAAGGGTATTTTGTCCATGGGTATTTTGTCTGAGTGTATTTTATCTGAGGGTATTTTGTCCAAGGGTATTTTGTCCTAGGGTATTTTGTCCAAGGGTATTTTGTCCAAGGTTATTTTGTCCAAGGGTATTTTGTCCTAGGGTTAATTGTCCAAGGGTATTTTGTCCTAGGGTAAATTATCCAAGGGTATTTTGTCCTAGGGTAAATTGTCTGAGGGTATTTTGTCCTAGGGTATTTTGGTTGGTTGGTTGGTTGGTTGGTTGGTTGGTTGGTTGGTTGGTTGGTTGGCTGGTTGGTTGGTTGGCTGGTTGGCTGGTTGGTTGGTTGGTTGGTTGGTTGGTTGGTTGGTTGGTTGGTTGGTTGGTTGGTTGGTTGGTTGGTTGGTTGGTTGGTTGGTTGGTTGGTTGGTTGGTTGGTTGGTTGGTTGGTTGGTTGGTTGGTTGGTTGGTTGGTTGGTTGGTTGGTTGGTTGGTTGGTTGGTTGGTTGGTTGGTTGGTTGGTTGGTTGGTTGGTTGGTTGGTTGGTTGGTTGGTTGGTTGGTTGGTTGGTTGGTTGGTTGGTTGGTTGGTTGGTTGGTTGGTTGGTTGGTTGGTTGGTTGGTTGGTTGGTTGGTTGGTTGGTTGGTTGGTTGGTTGGTTGGTTGGTTGGTTGGTTGGTTGGTTGGTTGGTTGGTTGGTTGGTTGGTTGGTTGGTTGGTTGGTTGGTTGGTTGGTTGGTTGGTTGGTTGGTTGGTTGGTTGGTTGGTTGGTTGGTTGGTTGGTTGGTTGGTTGGTTGGTTGGTATTTTGGGGCAATTGACACATTATATTTTTAATTTTATTATATCAATAGGAAACTTTTTATGCAACATGAAAATTATTGTACCCTGTCCCTTTAATAATAATAATATTAATACTGTACTGCATGTGTGCAAAATGTTTGCATGATATAGGTATAATTTTTATCATTCTACGAAATACCTAAGATGCTGTTATATATTATAATACATGGTAAATTGTCTGAGGGTATTCTGTCCAAGAGTATTTCGTCTAAGGGTATTTTGTCCAAGGGTATTTCGTCCAAGGGTATTTTGTCCATGGGTATTTTGTCTGAGGGTATTTTATCTGAGGGTATTTTGTCCAAGGGTATTTTGTCCTAGGGTATTTTGTCCAAGGGTATTTTGTCCAAGGGTATTTTGTCCTAGGGTATTTTGTCCAAGGGTATTTTGTCCTAGGGTTAATTGTCCAAGGGTATTTTGTCCTAGGGTAAATTATCCAAGGGTATTTTGTCCTAGGGTAAATTGTCTGAGGGTATTTTGTCCTAGGGTATTTTGGTTGGCTGGTTGGTTGGTTGGTTGGTTGGTTGGTTGGTTGGTTGGTTGGTTGGTTGGTTGGTTGGTTGGTTGGTTGGTTGGTTGGTTGGTTGGTTGGTTGGTTGGTTGGTTGGTTGGTTGGTTGGTTGGTTGGTTGGTTGGTTGGTTGGTTGGTTGGTTGGTTGGTTGGTTGGTTGGTTGGTTGGTTGGTTGGTTGGTTGGTTGGTTGGTTGGTTGGTTGGTTGGTTGGTTGGTTGGTTGGTTGGTTGGTTGGTTGGTTGGTTGGTTGGTTGGTTGGTTGGTATTTTGGGGCAATTGACACATTATATTTTTAATTTTATTATATCAATAGGAAACTTTTTATGCAACATGAAAATTATTGTACCCTGTCCCTTTAATAATAATAATATTAATACTGTACTGCATGTGTGCAAAATGTTTGCATGATATAGGTATAATTTTTATCATTCTACGAAATACCTAAGATGCTGTTATATATTATAATACATGGTAAATTGTCTGAGGGTATTCTGTCCAAGAGTATTTCGTCCAAGGGTATTTTGTCCAAGGGTATTTCGTCCAAGGGTATTTTGTCCATGGGTATTTTGTCTGAGGGTATTTTATCTGAGGGTATTTTGTCCAAGGGTATTTTGTCCTAGGGTATTTTGTCCAAGGGTATTTTGTCCAAGGGTATTTTGTCCTAGGGTATTTTGTCCAAGGGTATTTTGTCCTAGGGTTAATTGTCCAAGGGTATTTTGTCCTAGGGTAAATTATCCAAGGGTATTTTGTCCTAGGGTAAATTGTCTGAGGGTATTTTGTCCTAGGGTAAATTGTCTGAGGGTATTTTGTCCTAGGGTATTTTGGTTGGTTGGTTGGTTGGTTGGTTGGTTGGTTGGTTGGTTGGTTGGTTGGTTGGTTGGTTGGTTGGTTGGTTGGTTGGTTGGTTGGTTGGTTGGTTGGTTGGTTGGTTGGTTGGTTGGTTGGTTGGTTGGTTGGTTGGTTGGTTGGTTGGTTGGTTGGTTGGTTGGTTGGTTGGTTGGTTGGTTGGTTGGTTGGTTGGTTGGTTGGTTGGTTGGTTGGTTGGTTGGTTGGTTGGTTGGTTGGTTGGTTGGTTGGTTGGTTGGTTGGTTGGTTGGTTGGTTGGTATTTTGGGGCAATTGACACATTATATTTTTAATTTTATTATATCAATAGGAAACTTTTTATGCAACATGAAAATTATTGTACCCTGTCCCTTTAATAATAATAATATTAATACTGTACTGCATGTGTGCAAAATGTTTGCATGATATAGGTATAATTTTTATCATTCTACGAAATACCTAAGATGCTGTTATATATTATAATACATGGTAAATTGTCTGAGGGTATTCTGTCCAAGAGTATTTCGTCTAAGGGTATTTTGTCCAAGGGTATTTCGTCCAAGGGTATTTTGTCCATGGGTATTTTGTCTGAGGGTATTTTATCTGAGGGTATTTTGTCCAAGGGTATTTTGTCCTAGGGTATTTTGTCCAAGGGTATTTTGTCCAAGGGTATTTTGTCCTAGGGTATTTTGTCCAAGGGTATTTTGTCCTAGGGTTAATTGTCCAAGGGTATTTTGTCCTAGGGTAAATTATCCAAGGGTATTTTGTCCTAGGGTAAATTGTCTGAGGGTATTTTGTCCTAGGGTATTTTGGTTGGTTGGTTGGTTGGTTGGTTGGTTGGTTGGTTGGTTGGTTGGTTGGTTGGTTGGTTGGTTGGTTGGTTGGTTGGTTGGTTGGTTGGTTGGTTGGTTGGTTGGTTGGTTGGTTGGTTGGTTGGTTGGTTGGTTGGTTGGTTGGTTGGTTGGTTGGTTGGTTGGTTGGTTGGTTGGTTGGTTGGTTGGTTGGTTGGTTGGTTGGTTGGTATTTTGGGGCAATTGACACATTATATTTTTAATTTTATTATATCAATAGGAAACTTTTTATGCAACATGAAAATTATTGTACCCTGTCCCTTTAATAATAATAATATTAATACTGTACTGCATGTGTGCAAAATGTTTGCATGATATAGGTATAATTTTTATCATTCTACGAAATACCTAAGATGCTGTTATATATTATAATACATGGTAAATTGTCTGAGGGTATTCTGTCCAAAAGTATTTCGTCTAAGGGTATTTTGTCCAAGGGTATTTCGTCCAAGGGTATTTTGTCCATGGGTATTTTGTCTGAGGGTATTTTATCTGAGGGTATTTTGTCCAAGGGTATTTTGTCCTAGGGTATTTTGTCCAAGGGTATTTTGTCCAAGGGTATTTTGTCCAAGGGTATTTTGTCCTAGGGTTAATTGTCCAAGGGTATTTTGTCCTAGGGTAAATTATCCAAGGGTATTTTGTCCTAGGGTAAATTGTCTGAGGGTATTTTGTCCTAGGGTATTTTGGTTGGTTGGTTGGTTGGTTGGTTGGTTGGTTGGTTGGTTGGTTGGTTGGTTGGTTGGTTGGTTGGTTGGTTGGTTGGTTGGTTGATTGGTTGGTTGGTTGGTTGGTTGGTTGGTTGGTTGGTTGGTTGGTTGGTTGGTTGGTTGGTTGGTTGGTTGGTTGGTTGGTTGGTTGGTTGGTTGGTTGGTTGGTTGGTTGGTTGGTTGGTTGGTTGGTTGGTTGGTTGGTTGGTTGGTTGGTTGGTTGGTTGGTTGGTTGGTTGGTTGGTTGGTTGGTTGGTATTTTGGGGCAATTGACACATTATATTTTTAATTTTATTATATCAATAGGAAACTTTTTATGCAACATGAAAATTATTGTACCCTGTCCCTTTAATAATAATAATATTAATACTGTACTGCATGTGTGCAAAATGTTTGCATGATATAGGTATAATTTTTATCATTCTACGAAATACCTAAGATGCTGTTATATATTATAATACATGGTAAATTGTCTGAGGGTATTCTGTCCAAGAGTATTTCGTCTAAGGGTATTTTGTCCAAGGGTATTTCATCCAAGGGTATTTTGTTCATGTGTATTTTGTCTGAGGGTATTTTATCTGAGGGTATTTTGTCCAAGGGTATTTTGTCCTAGGGTATTTTGTCCAAGGGTATTTTGTCCAAGGGTATTTTGTCCTAGGGTATTTTGTCCAAGGGTATTTTGTCCTAGGGTTAATTGTCCAAGGGTATTTTGTCCTAGGGTAAATTATCCAAGGGTATTTTGTCCTAGGGTAAATTGTCTGAGGGTATTTTGTCCTAGGGTATTTTGGTTGGTTGGTTGGTTGGTTGGTTGGTTGGTTGGTTGGTTGGTTGGTTGGTTGGTTGGTTGGTTGGTTGGTTGGTTGGTTGGTTGGTTGGTTGGTTGGTTGGTTGGTTGGTTGGTTGGTTGGTTGGTTGGTTGGTTGGTTGGTTGGTTGGTTGGTTGGTTGGTTGGTTGGTTGGTTGGTTGGTTGGTTGGTTGGTTGGTTGGTTGGTTGGTTGGTATTTTGGGGCAATTGACACATTATATTTTTAATTTTATTATATCAATAGGAAACTTTTTATGCAACATGAAAATTATTGTACCCTGTCCCTTTAATAATAATAATATTAATACTGTACTGCATGTGTGCAAAATGTTTGCATGATATAGGTATAATTTTTATCATTCTACGAAATACCTAAGATGCTGTTATATATTATAATACATGGTAAATTGTCTGAGGGTATTCTGTCCAAAAGTATTTCGTCTAAGGGTATTTTGTCCAAGGGTATTTCGTCCAAGGGTATTTTGTCCATGGGTATTTTGTCTGAGGGTATTTTATCTGAGGGTATTTTGTCCAAGGGTATTTTGTCCTAGGGTATTTTGTCCAAGGGTATTTTGTCCAAGGGTATTTTGTCCAAGGGTATTTTGTCCTAGGGTTAATTGTCCAAGGGTATTTTGTCCTAGGGTAAATTATCCAAGGGTATTTTGTCCTAGGGTAAATTGTCTGAGGGTATTTTGTCCTAGGGTATTTTGGTTGGTTGGTTGGTTGGTTGGTTGGTTGGTTGGTTGGTTGGTTGGTTGGTTGGTTGGTTGGTTGGTTGGTTGGTTGGTTGGTTGGTTGGTTGGTTGGTTGGTTGGTTGGTTGGTTGGTTGGTTGGTTGGTTGGTTGGTTGGTTGGTTGGTTGGTTGGTTGGTTGGTTGGTTGGTTGGTTGGTTGGTTGGTTGGTTGGTATTTTGGGGCAATTGACACATTATATTTTTAATTTTATTATATCAATAGGAAACTTTTTATGCAACATGAAAATTATTGTACCCTGTCCCTTTAATAATAATAATATTAATACTGTACTGCATGTGTGCAAAATGTTTGCATGATATAGGTATAATTTTTATCATTCTACGAAATACCTAAGATGCTGTTATATATTATAATACATGGTAAATTGTCTGAGGGTATTCTGTCCAAGAGTATTTCGTCTAAGGGTATTTTGTCCAAGGGTATTTCGTCCAAGGGTATTTTGTCCATGGGTATTTTGTCTGAGGGTATTTTATCTGAGGGTATTTTGTCCAAGGGTATTTTGTCCTAGGGTATTTTGTCCAAGGGTATTTTGTCCAAGGGTATTTTGTCCTAGGGTATTTTGTCCAAGGGTATTTTGTCCTAGGGTTAATTGTCCAAGGGTATTTTGTCCTAGGGTAAATTATCCAAGGGTATTTTGTCCTAGGGTAAATTGTCTGAGGGTATTTTGTCCTAGGGTATTTTGGTTGGTTGGTTGGTTGGTTGGTTGGTTGGTTGGTTGGTTGGTTGGTTGGTTGGTTGGTTGGTTGGTTGGTTGGTTGGTTGGTTGGTTGGTTGGTTGGTTGGTTGGTTGGTTGGTTGGTTGGTTGGTTGGTTGGTTGGTTGGTTGGTTGGTTGGTTGGTTGGTTGGTTGGTTGGTTGGTTGGTTGGTTGGTTGGTTGGTTGGTTGGTATTTTGGGGCAATTGACACATTATATTTTTAATTTTATTATATCAATAGGAAACTTTTTATGCAACATGAAAATTATTGTACCCTGTCCCTTTAATAATAATAATATTAATACTGTACTGCATGTGTGCAAAATGTTTGCATGATATAGGTATAATTTTTATCATTCTACGAAATACCTAAGATGCTGTTATATATTATAATACATGGTAAATTGTCTGAGGGTATTCTGTCCAAGAGTATTTCGTCTAAGGGTATTTTGTCCAAGGGTATTTCGTCCAAGGGTATTTTGTCCATGGGTATTTTGTCTGAGGGTATTTTATCTGAGGGTATTTTGTCCAAGGGTATTTTGTCCTAGGGTATTTTGTCCAAGGGTATTTTGTCCAAGGGTATTTTGTCCTAGGGTATTTTGTCCAAGGGTATTTTGTCCTAGGGTTAATTGTCCAAGGGTATTTTGTCCTAGGGTAAGTTATCCAAGGGTATTTTGTCCTAGGGTAAATTGTCTGAGGGTATTTTGTCCTAGGGTAAATTGTCTGAGGGTATTTTGTCCTAGGGTATTTTGGTTGGTTGGTTGGTTGGTTGGTTGGTTGGTTGGTTGGTTGGTTGGTTGGTTGGTTGGTTGGTTGGTTGGTTGGTTGGTTGGTTGGTTGGTTGGTTGGTTGGTTGGTTGGTTGGTTGGTTGGTTGGTTGGTTGGTTGGTTGGTTGGTTGGTTGGTTGGTTGGTTGGTTGGTTGGTTGGTTGGTTGGTTGGTTGGTTGGTTGGTTGGTTGGTTGGTTGGTTGGTTGGTTGGTTGGTTGGTTGGTTGGTTGGTTGGTTGGTTGGTTGTTTGGTTGGTTGGTTGGTTGGTTGGTTGGTTGGTTGGTTGGTTGGTTGGTTGGTTGGTTGGTATTTTGGGGCAATTGACACATTATATTTTTAATTTTATTATATCAATAGGAAACTTTTTATGCAACATGAAAATTATTGTACCCTGTCCCTTTAATAATAATAATATTAATACTGTACTGCATGTGTGCAAAATGTTTGCATGATATAGGTATAATTTTTATCATTCTACGAAATACCTAAGATGCTGTTATATATTATAATACATGGTAAATTGTCTGAGGGTATTCTGTCCAAGAGTATTTCGTCTAAGGGTATTTTGTCCAAGGGTATTTCGTCCAAGGGTATTTTGTCCATGGGTATTTTGTCTGAGGGTATTTTATCTGAGGGTATTTTGTCCAAGGGTATTTTGTCCTAGGGTATTTTGTCCAAGGGTATTTTGTCCAAGGGTATTTTGTCCTAGGGTATTTTGTCCAAGGGTATTTTGTCCTAGGGTTAATTGTCCAAGGGTATTTTGTCCTAGGGTAAATTATCCAAGGGTATTTTGTCCTAGGGTAAATTGTCTGAGGGTATTTTGTCCTAGGGTATTTTGGTTGGTTGGTTGGTTGGTTGGTTGGTTGGTTGGTTGGTTGGTTGGTTGGTTGGTTGGTTGGTTGGTTGGTTGGTTGGTTGGTTGGTTGGTTGGTTGGTTGGTTGGTTGGTTGGTTGGTTGGTTGGTTGGTTGGTTGGTTGGTTGGTTGGTTGGTTGGTTGGTTGGTTGGTTGGTTGGTTGGTTGGTTGGTTGGTTGGTTGGTTGGTATTTTGGGGCAATTGACACATTATATTTTTAATTTTATTATATCAATAGGAAACTTTTTATGCAACATGAAAATTATTGTACCCTGTCCCTTTAATAATAATAATATTAATACTGTACTGCATGTGTGCAAAATGTTTGCATGATATAGGTATAATTTTTATCATTCTACGAAATACCTAAGATGCTGTTATATATTATAATACATGGTAAATTGTCTGAGGGTATTCTGTCCAAGAGTATTTCGTCTAAGGGTATTTTGTCCAAGGGTATTTCGTCCAAGGGTATTTTGTCCATGGGTATTTTGTCTGAGGGTATTTTATCTGAGGGTATTTTGTCCAAGGGTATTTTGTCCTAGGGTATTTTGTCCAAGGGTATTTTGTCCAAGGGTATTTTGTCCTAGGGTATTTTGTCCAAGGGTATTTTGTCCTAGGGTTAATTGTCCAAGGGTATTTTGTCCTAGGGTAAATTATCCAAGGGTATTTTGTCCTAGGGTAAATTGTCTGAGGGTATTTTGTCCTAGGGTATTTTGGTTGGTTGGTTGGTTGGTTGGTTGGTTGGTTGGTTGGTTGGTTGGTTGGTTGGTTGGTTGGTTGGTTGGTTGGTTGGTTGGTTGGTTGGTTGGTTGGTTGGTTGGTTGGTTGGTTGGTTGGTTGGTTGGTTGGTTGGTTGGTTGGTTGGTTGGTTGGTTGGTTGGTTGGTTGGTTGGTTGGTTGGTTGGTATTTTGGGGCAATTGACACATTATATTTTTAATTTTATTATATCAATAGGAAACTTTTTATGCAACATGAAAATTATTGTACCCTGTCCCTTTAAAAATAATAATATTAATACTGTACTGCATGTGTGCAAAATGTTTGCATGATATAGGTATAATTTTTATCATTCTACGAAATACCTAAGATGCTGTTATATATTATAATACATGGTAAATTGTCTGAGGGTATTCTGTCCAAAAGTATTTCGTCTAAGGGTATTTTGTCCAAGGGTATTTCGTCCAAGGGTATTTTGTCCATGGGTATTTTGTCTGAGGGTATTTTATCTGAGGGTATTTTGTCCAAGGGTATTTTGTCCTAGGGTATTTTGTCCAAGGGTATTTTGTCCAAGGGTATTTTGTCCTAGGGTTAATTGTCCAAGGGTATTTTGTCCTAGGGTAAATTATCCAAGGGTATTTTGTCCTAGGGTAAATTGTCTGAGGGTATTTTGTCCTAGGGTATTTTGGTTGGTTGGTTGGTTGGTTGGTTGGTTGGTTGGTTGGTTGGTTGGTTGGTTGGTTGGTTGGTTGGTTGGTTGGTTGGTTGGTTGGTTGGTTGGTTGGTTGGTTGGTTGGTTGGTTGGTTGGTTGGTTGGTTGGTTGGTTGGTTGGTTGGTTGGTTGGTTGGTTGGTTGGTTGGTTGGTTGGTTGGTTGGTTGGTTGGTTGGTATTTTGGGGCAATTGACACATTATATTTTTAATTTTATTATATCAATAGGAAACTTTTTATGCAACATGAAAATTATTGTACCCTGTCCCTTTAATAATAATAATATTAATACTGTACTGCATGTGTGCAAAATGTTTGCATGATATAGGTATAATTTTTATCATTCTACGAAATACCTAAGATGCTGTTATATATTATAATACATGGTAAATTGTCTGAGGGTATTCTGTCCAAGAGTATTTCGTCTTAGGGTATTTTGTCCAAGGGTATTTCGTCCAAGGGTATTTTGTCCATGTGTATTTTGTCTGAGGGTATTTTATCTGAGGGTATTTTGTCCAAGGGTATTTTGTCCTAGGGTATTTTGTCCAAGGGTATTTTGTCCAAGGGTATTTTGTCCTAGGGTATTTTGTCCAAGGGTATTTTGTCCTAGGGTTAATTGTCCAAGGGTATTTTGTCCTAGGGTAAATTATCCAAGGGTATTTTGTCCTAGGGTAAATTGTCTGAGGGTATTTTGTCCTAGGGTATTTTGGTTGGTTGGTTGGTTGGTTGGTTGGTTGGTTGGTTGGTTGGTTGGTTGGTTGGTTGGTTGGTTGGTTGGTTGGTTGGTTGGTTGGTTGGTTGGCTGGTTGGTTGGTTGGTTGGTTGGTTGGTTGGTTGGTTGGTTGGTTGGTTGGTTGGTTGGTTGGTTGGTTGGTTGGTTGGTTGGTTGGTATTTTGGGGCAATTGACACATTATATTTTTAATTTTATTATATCAATAGGAAACTTTTTATGCAACATGAAAATTATTGTACCCTGTCCCTTTAATAATAATAATATTAATACTGTACTGCATGTGTGCAAAATGTTTGCATGATATAGGTATAATTTTTATCATTCTACGAAATACCTAAGATGCTGTTATATATTATAATACATGGTAAATTGTCTGAGGGTATTCTGTCCAAAAGTATTTCGTCTAAGGGTATTTTGTCCAAGGGTATTTCGTCCAAGGGTATTTTGTCCATGGGTATTTTGTCTGAGGGTATTTTATCTGAGGGTATTTTGTCCAAGGGTATTTTGTCCTAGGGTATTTTGTCCAAGGGTATTTTGTCCAAGGGTATTTTGTCCAAGGGTATTTTGTCCTAGGGTTAATTGTCCAAGGGTATTTTGTCCTAGGGTAAATTATCCAAGGGTATTTTGTCCTAGGGTAAATTGTCTGAGGGTATTTTGTCCTAGGGTATTTTGGTTGGTTGGTTGGTTGGTTGGTTGGTTGGTTGGTTGGTTGGTTGGTTGGTTGGTTGGTTGGTTGGTTGGTTGGTTGGTTGGTTGGTTGGTTGGTTGGTTGGTTGGTTGGTTGGTTGGTTGGTTGGTTGGTTGGTTGGTTGGTTGGTTGGTTGGTTGGTATTTTGGGGCAATTGACACATTATATTTTTAATTTTATTATATCAATAGGAAACTTTTTATGCAACATGAAAATTATTGTACCCTGTCCCTTTAATAATAATAATATTAATACTGTACTGCATGTGTGCAAAATATTTGCATGATATAGGTATAATTTTTATCATTCTACGAAATACCTAAGATGCTGTTATATATTATAATACACGGTAAATTGTCTGAGGGTATTCTGTCCAAGAGTATTTCGTCTAAGGGTATTTTGTCCAAGGGTATTTCGTCCAAGGGTATTTTGTCCATGGGTATTTTGTCTGAGGGTATTTTATCTGAGGGTATTTTGTCCAAGGGTATTTTGTCCTAGGGTATTTTGTCCAAGGGTATTTTGTCCAAGGGTATTTTGTCCTAGGGTATTTTGTCCAAGGGTATTTTGTCCTAGGGTTAATTGTCCAAGGGTATTTTGTCCTAGGGTAAATTATCCAAGGGTATTTTGTCCTAGGGTAAATTGTCTGAGGGTATTTTGTCCTAGGGTATTTTGGTTGGTTGGTTGGTTGGTTGGTTGGTTGGTTGGTTGGTTGGTTGGTTGGTTGGTTGGTTGGTTGGTTGGTTGGTTGGTTGGTTGGTTGGTTGGTTGGTTGGTTGGTTGGTTGGTTGGTTGGTTGGTTGGTTGGTTGGTTGGTTGGTTGGTTGGTTGGTTGGTTGGTTGGTTGGTTGGTTGGTTGGTTGGTTGGTTGGTTGGTTGGTTGGTTGGTTGGTTGGTTGGTTGGTTGGTATTTTGGGGCAATTGACACATTATATTTTTAATTTTATTATATCAATAGGAAACTTTTTATGCAACATGAAAATTATTGTACCCTGTCCCTTTAATAATAATAATATTAATACTGTACTGCATGTGTGCAAAATGTTTGCATGATATAGGTATAATTTTTATCATTCTACGAAATACCTAAGATGCTGTTATATATTATAATACATGGTAAATTGTCTGAGGGTATTCTGTCCAAGAGTATTTCGTCTAAGGGTATTTTGTCCAAGGGTATTTCGTCCAAGGGTATTTTGTCCATGGGTATTTTGTCTGAGGGTATTTTATCTGAGGGTATTTTGTCCAAGGGTATTTTGTCCTAGGGTATTTTGTCCAAGGGTATTTTGTCCAAGGGTATTTTGTCCTAGGGTATTTTGTCCAAGGGTATTTTGTCCTAGGGTTAATTGTCCAAGGGTATTTTGTCCTAGGGTAAGTTATCCAAGGGTATTTTGTCCTAGGGTAAATTGTCTGAGGGTATTTTGTCCTAGGGTAAATTGTCTGAGGGTATTTTGTCCTAGGGTATTTTGGTTGGTTGGTTGGTTGGTTGGTTGGTTGGTTGGTTGGTTGGTTGGTTGGTTGGTTGGTTGGTTGGTTGGTTGGTTGGTTGGTTGGTATTTTGGGGCAATTGACACATTATATTTTTAATTTTATTATATCAATAGGAAACTTTTTATGCAACATGAAAATTATTGTACCCTGTCCCTTTAATAATAATAATATTAATACTGTACTGCATGTGTGCAAAATGTTTGCATGATATAGGTATAATTTTTATCATTCTACGAAATACCTAAGATGCTGTTATATATTATAATACATGGTAAATTGTCTGAGGGTATTCTGTCCAAGAGTATTTCGTCTTAGGGTATTTTGTCCAAGGGTATTTCGTCCAAGGGTATTTTGTCCATGTGTATTTTGTCTGAGGGTATTTTATCTGAGGGTATTTTGTCCAAGGGTATTTTGTCCTAGGGTATTTTGTCCAAGGGTATTTTGTCCAAGGGTATTTTGTCCTAGGGTATTTTGTCCAAGGGTATTTTGTCCTAGGGTTAATTGTCCAAGGGTATTTTGTCCTAGGGTAAATTATCCAAGGGTATTTTGTCCTAGGGTAAATTGTCTGAGGGTATTTTGTCCTAGGGTATTTTGGTTGGTTGGTTGGTTGGTTGGTTGGTTGGTTGGTTGGTTGGTTGGTTGGTTGGTTGGTTGGTTGGTTGGTTGGTTGGTTGGTTGGTTGGTTGGCTGGTTGGTTGGTTGGTTGGTTGGTTGGTTGGTTGGTTGGTTGGTTGGTTGGTTGGTTGGTTGGTTGGTTGGTTGGTTGGTTGGTTGGTATTTTGGGGCAATTGACACATTATATTTTTAATTTTATTATATCAATAGGAAACTTTTTATGCAACATGAAAATTATTGTACCCTGTCCCTTTAATAATAATAATATTAATACTGTACTGCATGTGTGCAAAATGTTTGCATGATATAGGTATAATTTTTATCATTCTACGAAATACCTAAGATGCTGTTATATATTATAATACATGGTAAATTGTCTGAGGGTATTCTGTCCAAAAGTATTTCGTCTAAGGGTATTTTGTCCAAGGGTATTTCGTCCAAGGGTATTTTGTCCATGGGTATTTTGTCTGAGGGTATTTTATCTGAGGGTATTTTGTCCAAGGGTATTTTGTCCTAGGGTATTTTGTCCAAGGGTATTTTGTCCAAGGGTATTTTGTCCAAGGGTATTTTGTCCTAGGGTTAATTGTCCAAGGGTATTTTGTCCTAGGGTAAATTATCCAAGGGTATTTTGTCCTAGGGTAAATTGTCTGAGGGTATTTTGTCCTAGGGTATTTTGGTTGGTTGGTTGGTTGGTTGGTTGGTTGGTTGGTTGGTTGGTTGGTTGGTTGGTTGGTTGGTTGGTTGGTTGGTTGGTTGGTTGGTTGGTTGGTTGGTTGGTTGGTTGGTTGGTTGGTTGGTTGGTTGGTTGGTTGGTTGGTTGGTTGGTTGGTATTTTGGGGCAATTGACACATTATATTTTTAATTTTATTATATCAATAGGAAACTTTTTATGCAACATGAAAATTATTGTACCCTGTCCCTTTAATAATAATAATATTAATACTGTACTGCATGTGTGCAAAATATTTGCATGATATAGGTATAATTTTTATCATTCTACGAAATACCTAAGATGCTGTTATATATTATAATACACGGTAAATTGTCTGAGGGTATTCTGTCCAAGAGTATTTCGTCTAAGGGTATTTTGTCCAAGGGTATTTCGTCCAAGGGTATTTTGTCCATGGGTATTTTGTCTGAGGGTATTTTATCTGAGGGTATTTTGTCCAAGGGTATTTTGTCCTAGGGTATTTTGTCCAAGGGTATTTTGTCCAAGGGTATTTTGTCCTAGGGTATTTTGTCCAAGGGTATTTTGTCCTAGGGTTAATTGTCCAAGGGTATTTTGTCCTAGGGTAAATTATCCAAGGGTATTTTGTCCTAGGGTAAATTGTCTGAGGGTATTTTGTCCTAGGGTATTTTGGTTGGTTGGTTGGTTGGTTGGTTGGTTGGTTGGTTGGTTGGTTGGTTGGTTGGTTGGTTGGTTGGTTGGTTGGTTGGTTGGTTGGTTGGTTGGTTGGTTGGTTGGTTGGTTGGTTGGTTGGTTGGTTGGTTGGTTGGTTGGTTGGTTGGTTGGTTGGTTGGTTGGTTGGTTGGTTGGTTGGTTGGTTGGTTGGTTGGTTGGTTGGTTGGTTGGTTGGTTGGTATTTTGGGGCAATTGACACATTATATTTTTAATTTTATTATATCAATAGGAAACTTTTTATGCAACATGAAAATTATTGTACCCTGTCCCTTTAATAATAATAATATTAATACTGTACTGCATGTGTGCAAAATGTTTGCATGATATAGGTATAATTTTTATCATTCTACGAAATACCTAAGATGCTGTTATATATTATAATACATGGATACATGGTAAATTGTCTGAGGGTATTCTGTCCAAGAGTATTTCGTCTAAGGGTATTTTGTCCAAGGGTATTTCGTCCAAGGGTATTTTGTCCATGGGTATTTTGTCTGAGGGTATTTTATCTGAGGGTATTTTGTCCAAGGGTATTTTGTCCTAGGGTATTTTGTCCAAGGGTATTTTGTCCAAGGGTATTTTGTCCTAGGGTATTTTGTCCAAGGGTATTTTGTCCTAGGGTTAATTGTCCAAGGGTATTTTGTCCTAGGGTAAGTTATCCAAGGGTATTTTGTCCTAGGGTAAATTGTCTGAGGGTATTTTGTCCTAGGGTAAATTGTCTGAGGGTATTTTGTCCTAGGGTATTTTGGTTGGTTGGTTGGTTGGTTGGTTGGTTGGTTGGTTGGTTGGTTGGTTGGTTGGTTGGTTGGTTGGTTGGTTGGTTGGTTGGTTGGTTGGTTGGTTGGTTGGTTGGTTGGTTGGTTGGTTGGTTGGTTGGTTGGTTGGTTGGTTGGTTGGTTGGTTGGTTGGTTGGTTGGTTGGTTGGTTGGTTGGTTGGTTGGTTGGTTGGTTGGTTGGTTGGTTGGTTGGTTGGTTGTTTGGTTGGTTGGTTGGTTGGTTGGTTGGTTGGTTGGTTGGTTGGTTGGTTGGTTGGTTGGTATTTTGGGGCAATTGACACATTATATTTTTAATTTTATTATATCAATAGGAAACTTTTTATGCAACATGAAAATTATTGTACCCTGTCCCTTTAATAATAATAATATTAATACTGTACTGCATGTGTGCAAAATGTTTGCATGATATAGGTATAATTTTTATCATTCTACGAAATACCTAAGATGCTGTTATATATTATAATACATGGTAAATTGTCTGAGGGTATTCTGTCCAAGAGTATTTCGTCTAAGGGTATTTTGTCCAAGGGTATTTCGTCCAAGGGTATTTTGTCCATGGGTATTTTGTCTGAGGGTATTTTATCTGAGGGTATTTTGTCCAAGGGTATTTTGTCCTAGGGTATTTTGTCCAAGGGTATTTTGTCCAAGGGTATTTTGTCCTAGGGTATTTTGTCCAAGGGTATTTTGTCCTAGGGTTAATTGTCCAAGGGTATTTTGTCCTAGGGTAAATTATCCAAGGGTATTTTGTCCTAGGGTAAATTGTCTGAGGGTATTTTGTCCTAGGGTATTTTGGTTGGTTGGTTGGTTGGTTGGTTGGTTGGTTGGTTGGTTGGTTGGTTGGTTGGTTGGTTGGTTGGTTGGTTGGTTGGTTGGTTGGTTGGTTGGTTGGTTGGTTGGTTGGTTGGTTGGTTGGTTGGTTGGTTGGTTGGTTGGTTGGTTGGTTGGTTGGTTGGTTGGTTGGTTGGTTGGTTGGTTGGTTGGTTGGTTGGTTGGTTGGTTGGTTGGTTGGTTGGTTGGTTGGTTGGTTGGTATTTTGGGGCAATTGACACATTATATTTTTAATTTTATTATATCAATAGGAAACTTTTTATGCAACATGAAAATTATTGTACCCTGTCCCTTTAATAATAATAATATTAATACTGTACTGCATGTGTGCAAAATGTTTGCATGATATAGGTATAATTTTTATCATTCTACGAAATACCTAAGATGCTGTTATATATTATAATACATGGTAAATTGTCTGAGGGTATTCTGTCCAAGAGTATTTCGTCTAAGGGTATTTTGTCCAAGGGTATTTCGTCCAAGGGTATTTTGTCCATGGGTATTTTGTCTGAGGGTATTTTATCTGAGGGTATTTTGTCCAAGGGTATTTTGTCCTAGGGTATTTTGTCCAAGGGTATTTTGTCCAAGGGTATTTTGTCCTAGGGTATTTTGTCCAAGGGTATTTTGTCCTAGGGTTAATTGTCCAAGGGTATTTTGTCCTAGGGTAAATTATCCAAGGGTATTTTGTCCTAGGGTAAATTGTCTGAGGGTATTTTGTCCTAGGGTATTTTGGTTGGCTGGTTGGTTGGTTGGTTGGTTGGTTGGTTGGTTGGTTGGTTGGTTGGTTGGTTGGTTGGTTGGTTGGTTGGTTGGTTGGTTGGTTGGTTGGTTGGTTGGTTGGTTGGTTGGTTGGTTGGTTGGTTGGTTGGTTGGTTGGTTGGTTGGTTGGTTGGTTGGTTGGTTGGTTGGTTGGTTGGTTGGTTGGTTGGTTGGTTGGTTGGTTGGTTGGTTGGTTGGTTGGTATTTTGGGGCAATTGACACATTATATTTTTAATTTTATTATATCAATAGGAAACTTTTTATGCAACATGAAAATTATTGTACCCTGTCCCTTTAATAATAATAATATTAATACTGTACTGCATGTGTGCAAAATGTTTGCATGATATAGGTATAATTTTTATCATTCTACGAAATACCTAAGATGCTGTTATATATTATAATACATGGTAAATTGTCTGAGGGTATTCTGTCCAAGAGTATTTCGTCCAAGGGTATTTTGTCCAAGGGTATTTCGTCCAAGGGTATTTTGTCCATGGGTATTTTGTCTGAGGGTATTTTATCTGAGGGTATTTTGTCCAAGGGTATTTTGTCCTAGGGTATTTTGTCCAAGGGTATTTTGTCCAAGGGTATTTTGTCCTAGGGTATTTTGTCCAAGGGTATTTTGTCCTAGGGTTAATTGTCCAAGGGTATTTTGTCCTAGGGTAAATTATCCAAGGGTATTTTGTCCTAGGGTAAATTGTCTGAGGGTATTTTGTCCTAGGGTAAATTGTCTGAGGGTATTTTGTCCTAGGGTATTTTGGTTGGTTGGTTGGTTGGTTGGTTGGTTGGTTGGTTGGTTGGTTGGTTGGTTGGTTGGTTGGTTGGTTGGTTGGTTGGTTGGTTGGTTGGTTGGTTGGTTGGTTGGTTGGTTGGTTGGTTGGTTGGTTGGTTGGTTGGTTGGTTGGTTGGTTGGTTGGTTGGTTGGTTGGTTGGTTGGTTGGTTGGTTGGTTGGTTGGTTGGTTGGTTGGTTGGTTGGTTGGTTGGTTGGTTGGTTGGTTGGTTGGTTGGTTGGTTGGTTGGTTGGTTGGTTGGTATTTTGGGGCAATTGACACATTATATTTTTAATTTTATTATATCAATAGGAAACTTTTTATGCAACATGAAAATTATTGTACCCTGTCCCTTTAATAATAATAATATTAATACTGTACTGCATGTGTGCAAAATGTTTGCATGATATAGGTATAATTTTTATCATTCTACGAAATACCTAAGATGCTGTTATATATTATAATACATGGTAAATTGTCTGAGGGTATTCTGTCCAAGAGTATTTCGTCTAAGGGTATTTTGTCCAAGGGTATTTCGTCCAAGGGTATTTTGTCCATGGGTATTTTGTCTGAGGGTATTTTATCTGAGGGTATTTTGTCCAAGGGTATTTTGTCCTAGGGTATTTTGTCCAAGGGTATTTTGTCCAAGGGTATTTTGTCCTAGGGTATTTTGTCCAAGGGTATTTTGTCCTAGGGTTAATTGTCCAAGGGTATTTTGTCCTAGGGTAAATTATCCAAGGGTATTGGGTAAATTGTCTGAGGGTATTTTGTCCTAGGGTATTTTGGTTGGTTGGTTGGTTGGTTGGTTGGTTGGTTGGTTGGTTGGTTGGTTGGTTGGTTGGTTGGTTGGTTGGTTGGTTGGTTGGTTGGTTGGTTGGTTGGTTGGTTGGTTGGTTGGTTGGTTGGTTGGTTGGTTGGTTGGTTGGTTGGTTGGTTGGTTGGTTGGTTGGTATTTTGGGGCAATTGACACATTATATTTTTAATTTTATTATATCAATAGGAAACTTTTTATGCAACATGAAAATTATTGTACCCTGTCCCTTTAATAATAATAATATTAATACTGTACTGCATGTGTGCAAAATGTTTGCATGATATAGGTATAATTTTTATCATTCTACGAAATACCTAAGATGCTGTTATATATTATAATACATGGTAAATTGTCTGAGGGTATTCTGTCCAAAAGTATTTCGTCTAAGGGTATTTTGTCCAAGGGTATTTCGTCCAAGGGTATTTTGTCCATGGGTATTTTGTCTGAGGGTATTTTATCTGAGGGTATTTTGTCCAAGGGTATTTTGTCCTAGGGTATTTTGTCCAAGGGTATTTTGTCCAAGGGTATTTTGTCCAAGGGTATTTTGTCCTAGGGTTAATTGTCCAAGGGTATTTTGTCCTAGGGTAAATTATCCAAGGGTATTTTGTCCTAGGGTAAATTGTCTGAGGGTATTTTGTCCTAGGGTATTTTGGTTGGTTGGTTGGTTGGTTGGTTGGTTGGTTGGTTGGTTGGTTGGTTGGTTGGTTGGTTGGTTGATTGGTTGGTTGGTTGGTTGGTTGGTTGGTTGGTTGGTTGGTTGGTTGGTTGGTTGGTTGGTTGGTTGGTTGGTTGGTTGGTTGGTTGGTTGGTTGGTTGGTTGGTTGGTTGGTTGGTTGGTTGGTTGGTTGGTTGGTTGGTTGGTTGGTTGGTTGGTTGGTTGGTTGGTTGGTTGGTTGGTTGGTTGGTTGGTTGGTTGGTTGGTATTTTGGGGCAATTGACACATTATATTTTTAATTTTATTATATCAATAGGAAACTTTTTATGCAACATGAAAATTATTGTACCCTGTCCCTTTAATAATAATAATATTAATACTGTACTGCATGTGTGCAAAATGTTTGCATGATATAGGTATAATTTTTATCATTCTACGAAATACCTAAGATGCTGTTATATATTATAATACATGGTAAATTGTCTGAGGGTATTCTGTCCAAGAGTATTTCGTCTAAGGGTATTTTGTCCAAGGGTATTTCGTCCAAGGGTATTTTGTCCATGTGTATTTTGTCTGAGGGTATTTTATCTGAGGGTATTTTGTCCAAGGGTATTTTGTCCTAGGGTATTTTGTCCAAGGGTATTTTGTCCAAGGGTATTTTGTCCTAGGGTATTTTGTCCAAGGGTATTTTGTCCTAGGGTTAATTGTCCAAGGGTATTTTGTCCTAGGGTAAATTATCCAAGGGTATTTTGTCCTAGGGTAAATTGTCTGAGGGTATTTTGTCCTAGGGTATTTTGGTTGGTTGGTTGGTTGGTTGGTTGGTTGGTTGGTTGGTTGGTTGGTTGGTTGGTTGGTTGGTTGGTTGGTTGGTTGGTTGGTTGGTTGGTTGGTTGGTTGGTTGGTTGGTTGGTTGGTTGGTATTTTGGGGCAATTGACACATTATATTTTTAATTTTATTATATCAATAGGAAACTTTTTATGCAACATGAAAATTATTGTACCCTGTCCCTTTAATAATAATAATATTAATACTGTACTGCATGTGTGCAAAATGTTTGCATGATATAGGTATAATTTTTATCATTCTACGAAATACCTAAGATGCTGTTATATATTATAATACATGGTAAATTGTCTGAGGGTATTCTGTCCAAAAGTATTTCGTCTAAGGGTATTTTGTCCAAGGGTATTTCGTCCAAGGGTATTTTGTCCATGGGTATTTTGTCTGAGGGTATTTTATCTGAGGGTATTTTGTCCAAGGGTATTTTGTCCTAGGGTATTTTGTCCAAGGGTATTTTGTCCAAGGGTATTTTGTCCAAGGGTATTTTGTCCTAGGGTTAATTGTCCAAGGGTATTTTGTCCTAGGGTAAATTATCCAAGGGTATTTTGTCCTAGGGTAAATTGTCTGAGGGTATTTTGTCCTAGGGTATTTTGGTTGGTTGGTTGGTTGGTTGGTTGGTTGGTTGGTTGGTTGGTTGGTTGGTTGGTTGGTTGGTTGGTTGGTTGGTTGGTTGGTTGGTTGGTTGGTTGGTTGGTTGGTTGGTTGGTTGGTTGGTTGGTTGGTTGGTTGGTTGGTTGGTTGGTTGGTTGGTTGGTTGGTTGGTTGGTTGGTTGGTTGGTTGGTTGGTTGGTTGGTTGGTTGGTTGGTTGGTTGGTATTTTGGGGCAATTGACACATTATATTTTTAATTTTATTATATCAATAGGAAACTTTTTATGCAACATGAAAATTATTGTACCCTGTCCCTTTAATAATAATAATATTAATACTGTACTGCATGTGTGCAAAATGTTTGCATGATATAGGTATAATTTTTATCATTCTACGAAATACCTAAGATGCTGTTATATATTATAATACATGGTAAATTGTCTGAGGGTATTCTGTCCAAGAGTATTTCGTCTAAGGGTATTTTGTCCAAGGGTATTTCGTCCAAGGGTATTTTGTCCATGGGTATTTTGTCTGAGGGTATTTTATCTGAGGGTATTTTGTCCAAGGGTATTTTGTCCTAGGGTATTTTGTCCAAGGGTATTTTGTCCAAGGGTATTTTGTCCTAGGGTATTTTGTCCAAGGGTATTTTGTCCTAGGGTTAATTGTCCAAGGGTATTTTGTCCTAGGGTAAATTATCCAAGGGTATTTTGTCCTAGGGTAAATTGTCTGAGGGTATTTTGTCCTAGGGTATTTTGGTTGGTTGGTTGGTTGGTTGGTTGGTTGGTTGGTTGGTTGGTTGGTTGGTTGGTTGGTTGGTTGGTTGGTTGGTTGGTTGGTTGGTTGGTTGGTTGGTTGGTTGGTTGGTTGGTTGGTTGGTTGGTTGGTTGGTTGGTTGGTTGGTTGGTTGGTTGGTTGGTTGGTTGGTTGGTTGGTTGGTTGGTTGGTTGGTTGGTTGGTATTTTGGGGCAATTGACACATTATATTTTTAATTTTATTATATCAATAGGAAACTTTTTATGCAACATGAAAATTATTGTACCCTGTCCCTTTAATAATAATAATATTAATACTGTACTGCATGTGTGCAAAATGTTTGCATGATATAGGTATAATTTTTATCATTCTACGAAATACCTAAGATGCTGTTATATATTATAATACATGGTAAATTGTCTGAGGGTATTCTGTCCAAGAGTATTTCGTCTAAGGGTATTTTGTCCAAGGGTATTTCGTCCAAGGGTATTTTGTCCATGGGTATTTTGTCTGAGGGTATTTTATCTGAGGGTATTTTGTCCAAGGGTATTTTGTCCTAGGGTATTTTGTCCAAGGGTATTTTGTCCAAGGGTATTTTGTCCTAGGGTATTTTGTCCAAGGGTATTTTGTCCTAGGGTTAATTGTCCAAGGGTATTTTGTCCTAGGGTAAGTTATCCAAGGGTATTTTGTCCTAGGGTAAATTGTCTGAGGGTATTTTGTCCTAGGGTAAATTGTCTGAGGGTATTTTGTCCTAGGGTATTTTGGTTGGTTGGTTGGTTGGTTGGTTGGTTGGTTGGTTGGTTGGTTGGTTGGTTGGTTGGTTGGTTGGTTGGTTGGTTGGTTGGTTGGTTGGTTGGTTGGTTGGTTGGTTGGTTGGTTGGTTGGTTGGTTGGTTGGTTGGTTGGTTGGTTGGTTGGTTGGTTGGTTGGTTGGTTGGTTGGTTGGTTGGTTGGTTGGTTGGTTGGTTGGTTGGTTGGTTGGTTGGTTGGTTGGTTGGTTGGTTGGTTGGTTGGTTGGTTGGTTGGTTGGTTGGTTGGTTGGTTGGTTGGTTGGTTGGTTGGTTGGTTGGTTGGTTGGTTGGTTGGTTGGTTGGTTGGTATTTTGGGGCAATTGACACATTATATTTTTAATTTTATTATATCAATAGGAAACTTTTTATGCAACATGAAAATTATTGTACCCTGTCCCTTTAATAATAATAATATTAATACTGTACTGCATGTGTGCAAAATGTTTGCATGATATAGGTATAATTTTTATCATTCTACGAAATACCTAAGATGCTGTTATATATTATAATACATGGTAAATTGTCTGAGGGTATTCTGTCCAAGAGTATTTCGTCTAAGGGTATTTTGTCCAAGGGTATTTCGTCCAAGGGTATTTTGTCCATGGGTATTTTGTCTGAGGGTATTTTATCTGAGGGTATTTTGTCCAAGGGTATTTTGTCCTAGGGTATTTTGTCCAAGGGTATTTTGTCCAAGGGTATTTTGTCCTAGGGTATTTTGTCCAAGGGTATTTTGTCCTAGGGTTAATTGTCCAAGGGTATTTTGTCCTAGGGTAAATTATCCAAGGGTATTTTGTCCTAGGGTAAATTGTCTGAGGGTATTTTGTCCTAGGGTATTTTGGTTGGTTGGTTGGTTGGTTGGTTGGTTGGTTGGTTGGTTGGTTGGTTGGTTGGTTGGTTGGTTGGTTGGTTGGTTGGTTGGTTGGTTGGTTGGTTGGTTGGTTGGTTGGTTGGTTGGTTGGTTGGTTGGTTGGTTGGTTGGTTGGTTGGTTGGTTGGTTGGTTGGTTGGTTGGTTGGTTGGTTGGTTGGTTGGTTGGTTGGTTGGTTGGTTGGTATTTTGGGGCAATTGACACATTATATTTTTAATTTTATTATATCAATAGGAAACTTTTTATGCAACATGAAAATTATTGTACCCTGTCCCTTTAATAATAATAATATTAATACTGTACTGCATGTGTGCAAAATGTTTGCATGATATAGGTATAATTTTTATCATTCTACGAAATACCTAAGATGCTGTTATATATTATAATACATGGTAAATTGTCTGAGGGTATTCTGTCCAAGAGTATTTCGTCTAAGGGTATTTTGTCCAAGGGTATTTCGTCCAAGGGTATTTTGTCCATGGGTATTTTGTCTGAGGGTATTTTATCTGAGGGTATTTTGTCCAAGGGTATTTTGTCCTAGGGTATTTTGTCCAAGGGTATTTTGTCCAAGGGTATTTTGTCCTAGGGTATTTTGTCCAAGGGTATTTTGTCCTAGGGTTAATTGTCCAAGGGTATTTTGTCCTAGGGTAAATTATCCAAGGGTATTTTGTCCTAGGGTAAATTGTCTGAGGGTATTTTGTCCTAGGGTATTTTGGTTGGTTGGTTGGTTGGTTGGTTGGTTGGTTGGTTGGTTGGTTGGTTGGTTGGTTGGTTGGTTGGTTGGTTGGTTGGTTGGTTGGTTGGTTGGTTGGTTGGTTGGTTGGTTGGTTGGTTGGTTGGTTGGTTGGTTGGTTGGTTGGTTGGTTGGTTGGTTGGTTGGTTGGTTGGTTGGTTGGTTGGTTGGTTGGTTGGTATTTTGGGGCAATTGACACATTATATTTTTAATTTTATTATATCAATAGGAAACTTTTTATGCAACATGAAAATTATTGTACCCTGTCCCTTTAAAAATAATAATATTAATACTGTACTGCATGTGTGCAAAATGTTTGCATGATATAGGTATAATTTTTATCATTCTACGAAATACCTAAGATGCTGTTATATATTATAATACATGGTAAATTGTCTGAGGGTATTCTGTCCAAAAGTATTTCGTCTAAGGGTATTTTGTCCAAGGGTATTTCGTCCAAGGGTATTTTGTCCATGGGTATTTTGTCTGAGGGTATTTTATCTGAGGGTATTTTGTCCAAGGGTATTTTGTCCTAGGGTATTTTGTCCAAGGGTATTTTGTCCAAGGGTATTTTGTCCTAGGGTTAATTGTCCAAGGGTATTTTGTCCTAGGGTAAATTATCCAAGGGTATTTTGTCCTAGGGTAAATTGTCTGAGGGTATTTTGTCCTAGGGTATTTTGGTTGGTTGGTTGGTTGGTTGGTTGGTTGGTTGGTTGGTTGGTTGGTTGGTTGGTTGGTTGGTTGGTTGGTTGGTTGGTTGGTTGGTTGGTTGGTTGGTTGGTTGGTTGGTTGGTTGGTTGGTTGGTTGGTTGGTTGGTTGGTTGGTTGGTTGGTTGGTTGGTTGGTTGGTTGGTTGGTTGGTTGGTTGGTTGGTTGGTTGGTTGGTTGGTATTTTGGGGCAATTGACACATTATATTTTTAATTTTATTATATCAATAGGAAACTTTTTATGCAACATGAAAATTATTGTACCCTGTCCCTTTAATAATAATAATATTAATACTGTACTGCATGTGTGCAAAATGTTTGCATGATATAGGTATAATTTTTATCATTCTACGAAATACCTAAGATGCTGTTATATATTATAATACATGGTAAATTGTCTGAGGGTATTCTGTCCAAGAGTATTTCGTCTTAGGGTATTTTGTCCAAGGGTATTTCGTCCAAGGGTATTTTGTCCATGTGTATTTTGTCTGAGGGTATTTTATCTGAGGGTATTTTGTCCAAGGGTATTTTGTCCTAGGGTATTTTGTCCAAGGGTATTTTGTCCAAGGGTATTTTGTCCTAGGGTATTTTGTCCAAGGGTATTTTGTCCTAGGGTTAATTGTCCAAGGGTATTTTGTCCTAGGGTAAATTATCCAAGGATATTTTGTCCTAGGGTAAATTGTCTGAGGGTATTTTGTCCTAGGGTATTTTGGTTGGTTGGTTGGTTGGTTGGTTGGTTGGTTGGTTGGTTGGTTGGTTGGTTGGTTGGTTGGTTGGTTGGTTGGTTGGTTGGTTGGTTGGTTGGTTGGTTGGTTGGTTGGTTGGTTGGTTGGTTGGTTGGTTGGTTGGTTGGTTGGTTGGTTGGTTGGTTGGTTGGTTGGTTGGTTGGTTGGTTGGTTGGTTGGTTGGTATTTTGGGGCAATTGACACATTATATTTTTAATTTTATTATATCAATAGGAAACTTTTTATGCAACATGAAAATTATTGTACCCTGTCCCTTTAATAATAATAATATTAATACTGTACTGCATGTGTGCAAAATGTTTGCATGATATAGGTATAATTTTTATCATTCTACGAAATACCTAAGATGCTGTTATATATTATAATACATGGTAAATTGTCTGAGGGTATTCTGTCCAAAAGTATTTCGTCTAAGGGTATTTTGTCCAAGGGTATTTCGTCCAAGGGTATTTTGTCCATGGGTATTTTGTCTGAGGGTATTTTATCTGAGGGTATTTTGTCCAAGGGTATTTTGTCCTAGGGTATTTTGTCCAAGGGTATTTTGTCCAAGGGTATTTTGTCCAAGGGTATTTTGTCCTAGGGTTAATTGTCCAAGGGTATTTTGTCCTAGGGTAAATTATCCAAGGGTATTTTGTCCTAGGGTAAATTGTCTGAGGGTATTTTGTCCTAGGGTATTTTGGTTGGTTGGTTGGTTGGTTGGTTGGTTGGTTGGTTGGTTGGTTGGTTGGTTGGTTGGTTGGTTGGTTGGTTGGTTGGTTGGTTGGTTGGTTGGTTGGTTGGTTGGTTGGTTGGTTGGTTGGTTGGTTGGTTGGTTGGTTGGTTGGTTGGTTGGTTGGTTGGTATTTTGGGGCAATTGACACATTATATTTTTAATTTTATTATATCAATAGGAAACTTTTTATGCAACATGAAAATTATTGTACCCTGTCCCTTTAATAATAATAATATTAATACTGTACTGCATGTGTGCAAAATGTTTGCATGATATAGGTATAATTTTTATCATTCTACGAAATACCTAAGATGCTGTTATATATTATAATACATGGTAAATTGTCTGAGGGTATTCTGTCCAAAAGTATTTCGTCTAAGGGTATTTTGTCCAAGGGTATTTCGTCCAAGGGTATTTTGTCCATGGGTATTTTGTCTGAGGGTATTTTATCTGAGGGTATTTTGTCCAAGGGTATTTTGTCCTAGGGTATTTTGTCCAAGGGTATTTTGTCCAAGGGTATTTTGTCCAAGGGTATTTTGTCCTAGGGTTAATTGTCCAAGGGTATTTTGTCCTAGGGTAAATTATCCAAGGGTATTTTGTCCTAGGGTAAATTGTCTGAGGGTATTTTGTCCTAGGGTATTTTGGTTGGTTGGTTGGTTGGTTGGTTGGTTGGTTGGTTGGTTGGTTGGTTGGTTGGTTGGTTGGTTGGTTGATTGGTTGGTTGGTTGGTTGGTTGGTTGGTTGGTTGGTTGGTTGGTTGGTTGGTTGGTTGGTTGGTTGGTTGGTTGGTTGGTTGGTTGGTTGGTTGGTTGGTTGGTTGGTTGGTTGGTTGGTTGGTTGGTTGGTTGGTTGGTTGGTTGGTTGGTTGGTTGGTTGGTTGGTTGGTTGGTTGGTTGGTTGGTTGGTTGGTTGGTTGGTTGGTATTTTGGGGCAATTGACACATTATATTTTTAATTTTATTATATCAATAGGAAACTTTTTATGCAACATGAAAATTATTGTACCCTGTCCCTTTAATAATAATAATATTAATACTGTACTGCATGTGTGCAAAATGTTTGCATGATATAGGTATAATTTTTATCATTCTACGAAATACCTAAGATGCTGTTATATATTATAATACATGGTAAATTGTCTGAGGGTATTCTGTCCAAGAGTATTTCGTCTAAGGGTATTTTGTCCAAGGGTATTTCGTCCAAGGGTATTTTGTCCATGTGTATTTTGTCTGAGGGTATTTTATCTGAGGGTATTTTGTCCAAGGGTATTTTGTCCTAGGGTATTTTGTCCAAGGGTATTTTGTCCAAGGGTATTTTGTCCTAGGGTATTTTGTCCAAGGGTATTTTGTCCTAGGGTTAATTGTCCAAGGGTATTTTGTCCTAGGGTAAATTATCCAAGGGTATTTTGTCCTAGGGTAAATTGTCTGAGGGTATTTTGTCCTAGGGTATTTTGGTTGGTTGGTTGGTTGGTTGGTTGGTTGGTTGGTTGGTTGGTTGGTTGGTTGGTTGGTTGGTTGGTTGGTTGGTTGGTTGGTTGGTTGGTTGGTTGGTTGGTTGGTTGGTTGGTTGGTTGGTTGGTTGGTTGGTTGGTTGGTTGGTTGGTTGGTTGGTTGGTTGGTTGGTTGGTTGGTTGGTTGGTTGGTTGGTTGGTTGGTATTTTGGGGCAATTGACACATTATATTTTTAATTTTATTATATCAATAGGAAACTTTTTATGCAACATGAAAATTATTGTACCCTGTCCCTTTAATAATAATAATATTAATACTGTACTGCATGTGTGCAAAATGTTTGCATGATATAGGTATAATTTTTATCATTCTACGAAATACCTAAGATGCTGTTATATATTATAATACATGGTAAATTGTCTGAGGGTATTCTGTCCAAAAGTATTTCGTCTAAGGGTATTTTGTCCAAGGGTATTTCGTCCAAGGGTATTTTGTCCATGGGTATTTTGTCTGAGGGTATTTTATCTGAGGGTATTTTGTCCAAGGGTATTTTGTCCTAGGGTATTTTGTCCAAGGGTATTTTGTCCAAGGGTATTTTGTCCAAGGGTATTTTGTCCTAGGGTTAATTGTCCAAGGGTATTTTGTCCTAGGGTAAATTATCCAAGGGTATTTTGTCCTAGGGTAAATTGTCTGAGGGTATTTTGTCCTAGGGTATTTTGGTTGGTTGGTTGGTTGGTTGGTTGGTTGGTTGGTTGGTTGGTTGGTTGGTTGGTTGGTTGGTTGGTTGGTTGGTTGGTTGGTTGGTTGGTTGGTTGGTTGGTTGGTTGGTTGGTTGGTTGGTTGGTTGGTTGGTTGGTTGGTTGGTTGGTTGGTTGGTTGGTTGGTTGGTTGGTTGGTTGGTTGGTTGGTTGGTTGGTATTTTGGGGCAATTGACACATTATATTTTTAATTTTATTATATCAATAGGAAACTTTTTATGCAACATGAAAATTATTGTACCCTGTCCCTTTAATAATAATAATATTAATACTGTACTGCATGTGTGCAAAATGTTTGCATGATATAGGTATAATTTTTATCATTCTACGAAATACCTAAGATGCTGTTATATATTATAATACATGGTAAATTGTCTGAGGGTATTCTGTCCAAGAGTATTTCGTCTAAGGGTATTTTGTCCAAGGGTATTTCGTCCAAGGGTATTTTGTCCATGGGTATTTTGTCTGAGGGTATTTTATCTGAGGGTATTTTGTCCAAGGGTATTTTGTCCTAGGGTATTTTGTCCAAGGGTATTTTGTCCAAGGGTATTTTGTCCTAGGGTATTTTGTCCAAGGGTATTTTGTCCTAGGGTTAATTGTCCAAGGGTATTTTGTCCTAGGGTAAATTATCCAAGGGTATTTTGTCCTAGGGTAAATTGTCTGAGGGTATTTTGTCCTAGGGTATTTTGGTTGGTTGGTTGGTTGGTTGGTTGGTTGGTTGGTTGGTTGGTTGGTTGGTTGGTTGGTTGGTTGGTTGGTTGGTTGGTTGGTTGGTTGGTTGGTTGGTTGGTTGGTTGGTTGGTTGGTTGGTTGGTTGGTTGGTTGGTTGGTTGGTTGGTTGGTTGGTTGGTTGGTTGGTTGGTTGGTTGGTTGGTTGGTTGGTTGGTTGGTTGGTATTTTGGGGCAATTGACACATTATATTTTTAATTTTATTATATCAATAGGAAACTTTTTATGCAACATGAAAATTATTGTACCCTGTCCCTTTAATAATAATAATATTAATACTGTACTGCATGTGTGCAAAATGTTTGCATGATATAGGTATAATTTTTATCATTCTACGAAATACCTAAGATGCTGTTATATATTATAATACATGGTAAATTGTCTGAGGGTATTCTGTCCAAGAGTATTTCGTCTAAGGGTATTTTGTCCAAGGGTATTTCGTCCAAGGGTATTTTGTCCATGGGTATTTTGTCTGAGGGTATTTTATCTGAGGGTATTTTGTCCAAGGGTATTTTGTCCTAGGGTATTTTGTCCAAGGGTATTTTGTCCAAGGGTATTTTGTCCTAGGGTATTTTGTCCAAGGGTATTTTGTCCTAGGGTTAATTGTCCAAGGGTATTTTGTCCTAGGGTAAGTTATCCAAGGGTATTTTGTCCTAGGGTAAATTGTCTGAGGGTATTTTGTCCTAGGGTAAATTGTCTGAGGGTATTTTGTCCTAGGGTATTTTGGTTGGTTGGTTGGTTGGTTGGTTGGTTGGTTGGTTGGTTGGTTGGTTGGTTGGTTGGTTGGTTGGTTGGTTGGTTGGTTGGTTGGTTGGTTGGTTGGTTGGTTGGTTGGTTGGTTGGTTGGTTGGTTGGTTGGTTGGTTGGTTGGTTGGTTGGTTGGTTGGTTGGTTGGTTGGTTGGTTGGTTGGTTGGTTGGTTGGTTGGTTGGTTGGTTGGTTGGTTGGTTGGTTGGTTGGTTGGTTGGTTGGTTGGTTGGTTGGTTGGTTGTTTGGTTGGTTGGTTGGTTGGTTGGTTGGTTGGTTGGTTGGTTGGTTGGTTGGTTGGTTGGTATTTTGGGGCAATTGACACATTATATTTTTAATTTTATTATATCAATAGGAAACTTTTTATGCAACATGAAAATTATTGTACCCTGTCCCTTTAATAATAATAATATTAATACTGTACTGCATGTGTGCAAAATGTTTGCATGATATAGGTATAATTTTTATCATTCTACGAAATACCTAAGATGCTGTTATATATTATAATACATGGTAAATTGTCTGAGGGTATTCTGTCCAAGAGTATTTCGTCTAAGGGTATTTTGTCCAAGGGTATTTCGTCCAAGGGTATTTTGTCCATGGGTATTTTGTCTGAGGGTATTTTATCTGAGGGTATTTTGTCCAAGGGTATTTTGTCCTAGGGTATTTTGTCCAAGGGTATTTTGTCCAAGGGTATTTTGTCCTAGGGTATTTTGTCCAAGGGTATTTTGTCCTAGGGTTAATTGTCCAAGGGTATTTTGTCCTAGGGTAAATTATCCAAGGGTATTTTGTCCTAGGGTAAATTGTCTGAGGGTATTTTGTCCTAGGGTATTTTGGTTGGTTGGTTGGTTGGTTGGTTGGTTGGTTGGTTGGTTGGTTGGTTGGTTGGTTGGTTGGTTGGTTGGTTGGTTGGTTGGTTGGTTGGTTGGTTGGTTGGTTGGTTGGTTGGTTGGTTGGTTGGTTGGTTGGTTGGTTGGTTGGTTGGTTGGTTGGTTGGTTGGTTGGTTGGTTGGTTGGTTGGTTGGTTGGTTGGTTGGTTGGTATTTTGGGGCAATTGACACATTATATTTTTAATTTTATTATATCAATAGGAAACTTTTTATGCAACATGAAAATTATTGTACCCTGTCCCTTTAATAATAATAATATTAATACTGTACTGCATGTGTGCAAAATGTTTGCATGATATAGGTATAATTTTTATCATTCTACGAAATACCTAAGATGCTGTTATATATTATAATACATGGTAAATTGTCTGAGGGTATTCTGTCCAAGAGTATTTCGTCTAAGGGTATTTTGTCCAAGGGTATTTCGTCCAAGGGTATTTTGTCCATGGGTATTTTGTCTGAGGGTATTTTATCTGAGGGTATTTTGTCCAAGGGTATTTTGTCCTAGGGTATTTTGTCCAAGGGTATTTTGTCCAAGGGTATTTTGTCCTAGGGTATTTTGTCCAAGGGTATTTTGTCCTAGGGTTAATTGTCCAAGGGTATTTTGTCCTAGGGTAAATTATCCAAGGGTATTTTGTCCTAGGGTAAATTGTCTGAGGGTATTTTGTCCTAGGGTATTTTGGTTGGTTGGTTGGTTGGTTGGTTGGTTGGTTGGTTGGTTGGTTGGTTGGTTGGTTGGTTGGTTGGTTGGTTGGTTGGTTGGTTGGTTGGTTGGTTGGTTGGTTGGTTGGTTGGTTGGTTGGTTGGTTGGTTGGTTGGTTGGTTGGTTGGTTGGTTGGTTGGTTGGTTGGTTGGTTGGTTGGTTGGTTGGTATTTTGGGGCAATTGACACATTATATTTTTAATTTTATTATATCAATAGGAAACTTTTTATGCAACATGAAAATTATTGTACCCTGTCCCTTTAAAAATAATAATATTAATACTGTACTGCATGTGTGCAAAATGTTTGCATGATATAGGTATAATTTTTATCATTCTACGAAATACCTAAGATGCTGTTATATATTATAATACATGGTAAATTGTCTGAGGGTATTCTGTCCAAAAGTATTTCGTCTAAGGGTATTTTGTCCAAGGGTATTTCGTCCAAGGGTATTTTGTCCATGGGTATTTTGTCTGAGGGTATTTTATCTGAGGGTATTTTGTCCAAGGGTATTTTGTCCTAGGGTATTTTGTCCAAGGGTATTTTGTCCAAGGGTATTTTGTCCTAGGGTTAATTGTCCAAGGGTATTTTGTCCTAGGGTAAATTATCCAAGGGTATTTTGTCCTAGGGTAAATTGTCTGAGGGTATTTTGTCCTAGGGTATTTTGGTTGGTTGGTTGGTTGGTTGGTTGGTTGGTTGGTTGGTTGGTTGGTTGGTTGGTTGGTTGGTTGGTTGGTTGGTTGGTTGGTTGGTTGGTTGGTTGGTTGGTTGGTTGGTTGGTTGGTTGGTTGGTTGGTTGGTTGGTTGGTTGGTTGGTTGGTTGGTTGGTTGGTTGGTTGGTTGGTTGGTTGGTTGGTTGGTTGGTTGGTATTTTGGGGCAATTGACACATTATATTTTTAATTTTATTATATCAATAGGAAACTTTTTATGCAACATGAAAATTATTGTACCCTGTCCCTTTAATAATAATAATATTAATACTGTACTGCATGTGTGCAAAATGTTTGCATGATATAGGTATAATTTTTATCATTCTACGAAATACCTAAGATGCTGTTATATATTATAATACATGGTAAATTGTCTGAGGGTATTCTGTCCAAGAGTATTTCGTCTTAGGGTATTTTGTCCAAGGGTATTTCGTCCAAGGGTATTTTGTCCATGTGTATTTTGTCTGAGGGTATTTTATCTGAGGGTATTTTGTCCAAGGGTATTTTGTCCTAGGGTATTTTGTCCAAGGGTATTTTGTCCAAGGGTATTTTGTCCTAGGGTATTTTGTCCAAGGGTATTTTGTCCTAGGGTTAATTGTCCAAGGGTATTTTGTCCTAGGGTAAATTATCCAAGGGTATTTTGTCCTAGGGTAAATTGTCTGAGGGTATTTTGTCCTAGGGTATTTTGGTTGGTTGGTTGGTTGGTTGGTTGGTTGGTTGGTTGGTTGGTTGGTTGGTTGGTTGGTTGGTTGGTTGGTTGGTTGGTTGGTTGGTTGGTTGGCTGGTTGGTTGGTTGGTTGGTTGGTTGGTTGGTTGGTTGGTTGGTTGGTTGGTTGGTTGGTTGGTTGGTTGGTTGGTTGGTTGGTTGGTATTTTGGGGCAATTGACACATTATATTTTTAATTTTATTATATCAATAGGAAACTTTTTATGCAACATGAAAATTATTGTACCCTGTCCCTTTAATAATAATAATATTAATACTGTACTGCATGTGTGCAAAATGTTTGCATGATATAGGTATAATTTTTATCATTCTACGAAATACCTAAGATGCTGTTATATATTATAATACATGGTAAATTGTCTGAGGGTATTCTGTCCAAAAGTATTTCGTCTAAGGGTATTTTGTCCAAGGGTATTTCGTCCAAGGGTATTTTGTCCATGGGTATTTTGTCTGAGGGTATTTTATCTGAGGGTATTTTGTCCAAGGGTATTTTGTCCTAGGGTATTTTGTCCAAGGGTATTTTGTCCAAGGGTATTTTGTCCAAGGGTATTTTGTCCTAGGGTTAATTGTCCAAGGGTATTTTGTCCTAGGGTAAATTATCCAAGGGTATTTTGTCCTAGGGTAAATTGTCTGAGGGTATTTTGTCCTAGGGTATTTTGGTTGGTTGGTTGGTTGGTTGGTTGGTTGGTTGGTTGGTTGGTTGGTTGGTTGGTTGGTTGGTTGGTTGGTTGGTTGGTTGGTTGGTTGGTTGGTTGGTTGGTTGGTTGGTTGGTTGGTTGGTTGGTTGGTTGGTTGGTTGGTTGGTTGGTTGGTTGGTATTTTGGGGCAATTGACACATTATATTTTTAATTTTATTATATCAATAGGAAACTTTTTATGCAACATGAAAATTATTGTACCCTGTCCCTTTAATAATAATAATATTAATACTGTACTGCATGTGTGCAAAATATTTGCATGATATAGGTATAATTTTTATCATTCTACGAAATACCTAAGATGCTGTTATATATTATAATACACGGTAAATTGTCTGAGGGTATTCTGTCCAAGAGTATTTCGTCTAAGGGTATTTTGTCCAAGGGTATTTCGTCCAAGGGTATTTTGTCCATGGGTATTTTGTCTGAGGGTATTTTATCTGAGGGTATTTTGTCCAAGGGTATTTTGTCCTAGGGTATTTTGTCCAAGGGTATTTTGTCCAAGGGTATTTTGTCCTAGGGTATTTTGTCCAAGGGTATTTTGTCCTAGGGTTAATTGTCCAAGGGTATTTTGTCCTAGGGTAAATTATCCAAGGGTATTTTGTCCTAGGGTAAATTGTCTGAGGGTATTTTGTCCTAGGGTATTTTGGTTGGTTGGTTGGTTGGTTGGTTGGTTGGTTGGTTGGTTGGTTGGTTGGTTGGTTGGTTGGTTGGTTGGTTGGTTGGTTGGTTGGTTGGTTGGTTGGTTGGTTGGTTGGTTGGTTGGTTGGTTGGTTGGTTGGTTGGTTGGTTGGTTGGTTGGTTGGTTGGTTGGTTGGTTGGTTGGTTGGTTGGTTGGTTGGTTGGTTGGTTGGTTGGTTGGTTGGTTGGTTGGTTGGTTGGTATTTTGGGGCAATTGACACATTATATTTTTAATTTTATTATATCAATAGGAAACTTTTTATGCAACATGAAAATTATTGTACCCTGTCCCTTTAATAATAATAATATTAATACTGTACTGCATGTGTGCAAAATGTTTGCATGATATAGGTATAATTTTTATCATTCTACGAAATACCTAAGATGCTGTTATATATTATAATACATGGTAAATTGTCTGAGGGTATTCTGTCCAAGAGTATTTCGTCTAAGGGTATTTTGTCCAAGGGTATTTCGTCCAAGGGTATTTTGTCCATGGGTATTTTGTCTGAGGGTATTTTATCTGAGGGTATTTTGTCCAAGGGTATTTTGTCCTAGGGTATTTTGTCCAAGGGTATTTTGTCCAAGGGTATTTTGTCCTAGGGTATTTTGTCCAAGGGTATTTTGTCCTAGGGTTAATTGTCCAAGGGTATTTTGTCCTAGGGTAAGTTATCCAAGGGTATTTTGTCCTAGGGTAAATTGTCTGAGGGTATTTTGTCCTAGGGTAAATTGTCTGAGGGTATTTTGTCCTAGGGTATTTTGGTTGGTTGGTTGGTTGGTTGGTTGGTTGGTTGGTTGGTTGGTTGGTTGGTTGGTTGGTTGGTTGGTTGGTTGGTTGGTTGGTTGGTATTTTGGGGCAATTGACACATTATATTTTTAATTTTATTATATCAATAGGAAACTTTTTATGCAACATGAAAATTATTGTACCCTGTCCCTTTAATAATAATAATATTAATACTGTACTGCATGTGTGCAAAATGTTTGCATGATATAGGTATAATTTTTATCATTCTACGAAATACCTAAGATGCTGTTATATATTATAATACATGGTAAATTGTCTGAGGGTATTCTGTCCAAGAGTATTTCGTCTTAGGGTATTTTGTCCAAGGGTATTTCGTCCAAGGGTATTTTGTCCATGTGTATTTTGTCTGAGGGTATTTTATCTGAGGGTATTTTGTCCAAGGGTATTTTGTCCTAGGGTATTTTGTCCAAGGGTATTTTGTCCAAGGGTATTTTGTCCTAGGGTATTTTGTCCAAGGGTATTTTGTCCTAGGGTTAATTGTCCAAGGGTATTTTGTCCTAGGGTAAATTATCCAAGGGTATTTTGTCCTAGGGTAAATTGTCTGAGGGTATTTTGTCCTAGGGTATTTTGGTTGGTTGGTTGGTTGGTTGGTTGGTTGGTTGGTTGGTTGGTTGGTTGGTTGGTTGGTTGGTTGGTTGGTTGGTTGGTTGGTTGGTTGGTTGGCTGGTTGGTTGGTTGGTTGGTTGGTTGGTTGGTTGGTTGGTTGGTTGGTTGGTTGGTTGGTTGGTTGGTTGGTTGGTTGGTTGGTTGGTATTTTGGGGCAATTGACACATTATATTTTTAATTTTATTATATCAATAGGAAACTTTTTATGCAACATGAAAATTATTGTACCCTGTCCCTTTAATAATAATAATATTAATACTGTACTGCATGTGTGCAAAATGTTTGCATGATATAGGTATAATTTTTATCATTCTACGAAATACCTAAGATGCTGTTATATATTATAATACATGGTAAATTGTCTGAGGGTATTCTGTCCAAAAGTATTTCGTCTAAGGGTATTTTGTCCAAGGGTATTTCGTCCAAGGGTATTTTGTCCATGGGTATTTTGTCTGAGGGTATTTTATCTGAGGGTATTTTGTCCAAGGGTATTTTGTCCTAGGGTATTTTGTCCAAGGGTATTTTGTCCAAGGGTATTTTGTCCAAGGGTATTTTGTCCTAGGGTTAATTGTCCAAGGGTATTTTGTCCTAGGGTAAATTATCCAAGGGTATTTTGTCCTAGGGTAAATTGTCTGAGGGTATTTTGTCCTAGGGTATTTTGGTTGGTTGGTTGGTTGGTTGGTTGGTTGGTTGGTTGGTTGGTTGGTTGGTTGGTTGGTTGGTTGGTTGGTTGGTTGGTTGGTTGGTTGGTTGGTTGGTTGGTTGGTTGGTTGGTTGGTTGGTTGGTTGGTTGGTTGGTTGGTTGGTTGGTTGGTATTTTGGGGCAATTGACACATTATATTTTTAATTTTATTATATCAATAGGAAACTTTTTATGCAACATGAAAATTATTGTACCCTGTCCCTTTAATAATAATAATATTAATACTGTACTGCATGTGTGCAAAATATTTGCATGATATAGGTATAATTTTTATCATTCTACGAAATACCTAAGATGCTGTTATATATTATAATACACGGTAAATTGTCTGAGGGTATTCTGTCCAAGAGTATTTCGTCTAAGGGTATTTTGTCCAAGGGTATTTCGTCCAAGGGTATTTTGTCCATGGGTATTTTGTCTGAGGGTATTTTATCTGAGGGTATTTTGTCCAAGGGTATTTTGTCCTAGGGTATTTTGTCCAAGGGTATTTTGTCCAAGGGTATTTTGTCCTAGGGTATTTTGTCCAAGGGTATTTTGTCCTAGGGTTAATTGTCCAAGGGTATTTTGTCCTAGGGTAAATTATCCAAGGGTATTTTGTCCTAGGGTAAATTGTCTGAGGGTATTTTGTCCTAGGGTATTTTGGTTGGTTGGTTGGTTGGTTGGTTGGTTGGTTGGTTGGTTGGTTGGTTGGTTGGTTGGTTGGTTGGTTGGTTGGTTGGTTGGTTGGTTGGTTGGTTGGTTGGTTGGTTGGTTGGTTGGTTGGTTGGTTGGTTGGTTGGTTGGTTGGTTGGTTGGTTGGTTGGTTGGTTGGTTGGTTGGTTGGTTGGTTGGTTGGTTGGTTGGTTGGTTGGTTGGTTGGTTGGTATTTTGGGGCAATTGACACATTATATTTTTAATTTTATTATATCAATAGGAAACTTTTTATGCAACATGAAAATTATTGTACCCTGTCCCTTTAATAATAATAATATTAATACTGTACTGCATGTGTGCAAAATGTTTGCATGATATAGGTATAATTTTTATCATTCTACGAAATACCTAAGATGCTGTTATATATTATAATACATGGTAAATTGTCTGAGGGTATTCTGTCCAAGAGTATTTCGTCTAAGGGTATTTTGTCCAAGGGTATTTCGTCCAAGGGTATTTTGTCCATGGGTATTTTGTCTGAGGGTATTTTATCTGAGGGTATTTTGTCCAAGGGTATTTTGTCCTAGGGTATTTTGTCCAAGGGTATTTTGTCCAAGGGTATTTTGTCCTAGGGTATTTTGTCCAAGGGTATTTTGTCCTAGGGTTAATTGTCCAAGGGTATTTTGTCCTAGGGTAAGTTATCCAAGGGTATTTTGTCCTAGGGTAAATTGTCTGAGGGTATTTTGTCCTAGGGTAAATTGTCTGAGGGTATTTTGTCCTAGGGTATTTTGGTTGGTTGGTTGGTTGGTTGGTTGGTTGGTTGGTTGGTTGGTTGGTTGGTTGGTTGGTTGGTTGGTTGGTTGGTTGGTTGGTTGGTTGGTTGGTTGGTTGGTTGGTTGGTTGGTTGGTTGGTTGGTTGGTTGGTTGGTTGGTTGGTTGGTTGGTTGGTTGGTTGGTTGGTTGGTTGGTTGGTTGGTTGGTTGGTTGGTTGGTTGGTTGGTTGGTTGGTTGGTTGGTTGGTTGGTTGTTTGGTTGGTTGGTTGGTTGGTTGGTTGGTTGGTTGGTTGGTTGGTTGGTTGGTTGGTTGGTATTTTGGGGCAATTGACACATTATATTTTTAATTTTATTATATCAATAGGAAACTTTTTATGCAACATGAAAATTATTGTACCCTGTCCCTTTAATAATAATAATATTAATACTGTACTGCATGTGTGCAAAATGTTTGCATGATATAGGTATAATTTTTATCATTCTACGAAATACCTAAGATGCTGTTATATATTATAATACATGGTAAATTGTCTGAGGGTATTCTGTCCAAGAGTATTTCGTCTAAGGGTATTTTGTCCAAGGGTATTTCGTCCAAGGGTATTTTGTCCATGGGTATTTTGTCTGAGGGTATTTTATCTGAGGGTATTTTGTCCAAGGGTATTTTGTCCTAGGGTATTTTGTCCAAGGGTATTTTGTCCAAGGGTATTTTGTCCTAGGGTATTTTGTCCAAGGGTATTTTGTCCTAGGGTTAATTGTCCAAGGGTATTTTGTCCTAGGGTAAATTATCCAAGGGTATTTTGTCCTAGGGTAAATTGTCTGAGGGTATTTTGTCCTAGGGTATTTTGGTTGGTTGGTTGGTTGGTTGGTTGGTTGGTTGGTTGGTTGGTTGGTTGGTTGGTTGGTTGGTTGGTTGGTTGGTTGGTTGGTTGGTTGGTTGGTTGGTTGGTTGGTTGGTTGGTTGGTTGGTTGGTTGGTTGGTTGGTTGGTTGGTTGGTTGGTTGGTTGGTTGGTTGGTTGGTTGGTTGGTTGGTTGGTTGGTTGGTTGGTTGGTTGGTTGGTTGGTTGGTTGGTTGGTTGGTTGGTATTTTGGGGCAATTGACACATTATATTTTTAATTTTATTATATCAATAGGAAACTTTTTATGCAACATGAAAATTATTGTACCCTGTCCCTTTAATAATAATAATATTAATACTGTACTGCATGTGTGCAAAATGTTTGCATGATATAGGTATAATTTTTATCATTCTACGAAATACCTAAGATGCTGTTATATATTATAATACATGGTAAATTGTCTGAGGGTATTCTGTCCAAGAGTATTTCGTCTAAGGGTATTTTGTCCAAGGGTATTTCGTCCAAGGGTATTTTGTCCATGGGTATTTTGTCTGAGGGTATTTTATCTGAGGGTATTTTGTCCAAGGGTATTTTGTCCTAGGGTATTTTGTCCAAGGGTATTTTGTCCAAGGGTATTTTGTCCTAGGGTATTTTGTCCAAGGGTATTTTGTCCTAGGGTTAATTGTCCAAGGGTATTTTGTCCTAGGGTAAATTATCCAAGGGTATTTTGTCCTAGGGTAAATTGTCTGAGGGTATTTTGTCCTAGGGTATTTTGGTTGGCTGGTTGGTTGGTTGGTTGGTTGGTTGGTTGGTTGGTTGGTTGGTTGGTTGGTTGGTTGGTTGGTTGGTTGGTTGGTTGGTTGGTTGGTTGGTTGGTTGGTTGGTTGGTTGGTTGGTTGGTTGGTTGGTTGGTTGGTTGGTTGGTTGGTTGGTTGGTTGGTTGGTTGGTTGGTTGGTTGGTTGGTTGGTTGGTTGGTTGGTTGGTTGGTTGGTTGGTTGGTTGGTATTTTGGGGCAATTGACACATTATATTTTTAATTTTATTATATCAATAGGAAACTTTTTATGCAACATGAAAATTATTGTACCCTGTCCCTTTAATAATAATAATATTAATACTGTACTGCATGTGTGCAAAATGTTTGCATGATATAGGTATAATTTTTATCATTCTACGAAATACCTAAGATGCTGTTATATATTATAATACATGGTAAATTGTCTGAGGGTATTCTGTCCAAGAGTATTTCGTCCAAGGGTATTTTGTCCAAGGGTGGGTATTTCGTCCAAGGGTATTTTGTCCATGGGTATTTTGTCTGAGGGTATTTTATCTGAGGGTATTTTGTCCAAGGGTATTTTGTCCTAGGGTATTTTGTCCAAGGGTATTTTGTCCAAGGGTATTTTGTCCTAGGGTATTTTGTCCAAGGGTATTTTGTCCTAGGGTTAATTGTCCAAGGGTATTTTGTCCTAGGGTAAATTATCCAAGGGTATTTTGTCCTAGGGTAAATTGTCTGAGGGTATTTTGTCCTAGGGTAAATTGTCTGAGGGTATTTTGTCCTAGGGTATTTTGGTTGGTTGGTTGGTTGGTTGGTTGGTTGGTTGGTTGGTTGGTTGGTTGGTTGGTTGGTTGGTTGGTTGGTTGGTTGGTTGGTTGGTTGGTTGGTTGGTTGGTTGGTTGGTTGGTTGGTTGGTTGGTTGGTTGGTTGGTTGGTTGGTTGGTTGGTTGGTTGGTTGGTTGGTTGGTTGGTTGGTTGGTTGGTTGGTTGGTTGGTTGGTTGGTTGGTTGGTTGGTTGGTTGGTTGGTTGGTTGGTTGGTTGGTTGGTTGGTTGGTTGGTTGGTTGGTATTTTGGGGCAATTGACACATTATATTTTTAATTTTATTATATCAATAGGAAACTTTTTATGCAACATGAAAATTATTGTACCCTGTCCCTTTAATAATAATAATATTAATACTGTACTGCATGTGTGCAAAATGTTTGCATGATATAGGTATAATTTTTATCATTCTACGAAATACCTAAGATGCTGTTATATATTATAATACATGGTAAATTGTCTGAGGGTATTCTGTCCAAGAGTATTTCGTCTAAGGGTATTTTGTCCAAGGGTATTTCGTCCAAGGGTATTTTGTCCATGGGTATTTTGTCTGAGGGTATTTTATCTGAGGGTATTTTGTCCAAGGGTATTTTGTCCTAGGGTATTTTGTCCAAGGGTATTTTGTCCAAGGGTATTTTGTCCTAGGGTATTTTGTCCAAGGGTATTTTGTCCTAGGGTTAATTGTCCAAGGGTATTTTGTCCTAGGGTAAATTATCCAAGGGTATTTTGTCCTAGGGTAAATTGTCTGAGGGTATTTTGTCCTAGGGTATTTTGGTTGGTTGGTTGGTTGGTTGGTTGGTTGGTTGGTTGGTTGGTTGGTTGGTTGGTTGGTTGGTTGGTTGGTTGGTTGGTTGGTTGGTTGGTTGGTTGGTTGGTTGGTTGGTTGGTTGGTTGGTTGGTTGGTTGGTTGGTTGGTTGGTTGGTTGGTTGGTTGGTTGGTATTTTGGGGCAATTGACACATTATATTTTTAATTTTATTATATCAATAGGAAACTTTTTATGCAACATGAAAATTATTGTACCCTGTCCCTTTAATAATAATAATATTAATACTGTACTGCATGTGTGCAAAATGTTTGCATGATATAGGTATAATTTTTATCATTCTACGAAATACCTAAGATGCTGTTATATATTATAATACATGGTAAATTGTCTGAGGGTATTCTGTCCAAAAGTATTTCGTCTAAGGGTATTTTGTCCAAGGGTATTTCGTCCAAGGGTATTTTGTCCATGGGTATTTTGTCTGAGGGTATTTTATCTGAGGGTATTTTGTCCAAGGGTATTTTGTCCTAGGGTATTTTGTCCAAGGGTATTTTGTCCAAGGGTATTTTGTCCAAGGGTATTTTGTCCTAGGGTTAATTGTCCAAGGGTATTTTGTCCTAGGGTAAATTATCCAAGGGTATTTTGTCCTAGGGTAAATTGTCTGAGGGTATTTTGTCCTAGGGTATTTTGGTTGGTTGGTTGGTTGGTTGGTTGGTTGGTTGGTTGGTTGGTTGGTTGGTTGGTTGGTTGGTTGATTGGTTGGTTGGTTGGTTGGTTGGTTGGTTGGTTGGTTGGTTGGTTGGTTGGTTGGTTGGTTGGTTGGTTGGTTGGTTGGTTGGTTGGTTGGTTGGTTGGTTGGTTGGTTGGTTGGTTGGTTGGTTGGTTGGTTGGTTGGTTGGTTGGTTGGTTGGTTGGTTGGTTGGTTGGTTGGTTGGTTGGTTGGTTGGTTGGTTGGTATTTTGGGGCAATTGACACATTATATTTTTAATTTTATTATATCAATAGGAAACTTTTTATGCAACATGAAAATTATTGTACCCTGTCCCTTTAATAATAATAATATTAATACTGTACTGCATGTGTGCAAAATGTTTGCATGATATAGGTATAATTTTTATCATTCTACGAAATACCTAAGATGCTGTTATATATTATAATACATGGTAAATTGTCTGAGGGTATTCTGTCCAAGAGTATTTCGTCTAAGGGTATTTTGTCCAAGGGTATTTCGTCCAAGGGTATTTTGTCCATGTGTATTTTGTCTGAGGGTATTTTATCTGAGGGTATTTTGTCCAAGGGTATTTTGTCCTAGGGTATTTTGTCCAAGGGTATTTTGTCCAAGGGTATTTTGTCCTAGGGTATTTTGTCCAAGGGTATTTTGTCCTAGGGTTAATTGTCCAAGGGTATTTTGTCCTAGGGTAAATTATCCAAGGGTATTTTGTCCTAGGGTAAATTGTCTGAGGGTATTTTGTCCTAGGGTATTTTGGTTGGTTGGTTGGTTGGTTGGTTGGTTGGTTGGTTGGTTGGTTGGTTGGTTGGTTGGTTGGTTGGTTGGTTGGTTGGTTGGTTGGTTGGTTGGTTGGTTGGTTGGTTGGTTGGTTGGTTGGTATTTTGGGGCAATTGACACATTATATTTTTAATTTTATTATATCAATAGGAAACTTTTTATGCAACATGAAAATTATTGTACCCTGTCCCTTTAATAATAATAATATTAATACTGTACTGCATGTGTGCAAAATGTTTGCATGATATAGGTATAATTTTTATCATTCTACGAAATACCTAAGATGCTGTTATATATTATAATACATGGTAAATTGTCTGAGGGTATTCTGTCCAAAAGTATTTCGTCTAAGGGTATTTTGTCCAAGGGTATTTCGTCCAAGGGTATTTTGTCCATGGGTATTTTGTCTGAGGGTATTTTATCTGAGGGTATTTTGTCCAAGGGTATTTTGTCCTAGGGTATTTTGTCCAAGGGTATTTTGTCCAAGGGTATTTTGTCCAAGGGTATTTTGTCCTAGGGTTAATTGTCCAAGGGTATTTTGTCCTAGGGTAAATTATCCAAGGGTATTTTGTCCTAGGGTAAATTGTCTGAGGGTATTTTGTCCTAGGGTATTTTGGTTGGTTGGTTGGTTGGTTGGTTGGTTGGTTGGTTGGTTGGTTGGTTGGTTGGTTGGTTGGTTGGTTGGTTGGTTGGTTGGTTGGTTGGTTGGTTGGTTGGTTGGTTGGTTGGTTGGTTGGTTGGTTGGTTGGTTGGTTGGTTGGTTGGTTGGTTGGTTGGTTGGTTGGTTGGTTGGTTGGTTGGTTGGTTGGTTGGTTGGTTGGTTGGTTGGTTGGTTGGTATTTTGGGGCAATTGACACATTATATTTTTAATTTTATTATATCAATAGGAAACTTTTTATGCAACATGAAAATTATTGTACCCTGTCCCTTTAATAATAATAATATTAATACTGTACTGCATGTGTGCAAAATGTTTGCATGATATAGGTATAATTTTTATCATTCTACGAAATACCTAAGATGCTGTTATATATTATAATACATGGTAAATTGTCTGAGGGTATTCTGTCCAAGAGTATTTCGTCTAAGGGTATTTTGTCCAAGGGTATTTCGTCCAAGGGTATTTTGTCCATGGGTATTTTGTCTGAGGGTATTTTATCTGAGGGTATTTTGTCCAAGGGTATTTTGTCCTAGGGTATTTTGTCCAAGGGTATTTTGTCCAAGGGTATTTTGTCCTAGGGTATTTTGTCCAAGGGTATTTTGTCCTAGGGTTAATTGTCCAAGGGTATTTTGTCCTAGGGTAAATTATCCAAGGGTATTTTGTCCTAGGGTAAATTGTCTGAGGGTATTTTGTCCTAGGGTATTTTGGTTGGTTGGTTGGTTGGTTGGTTGGTTGGTTGGTTGGTTGGTTGGTTGGTTGGTTGGTTGGTTGGTTGGTTGGTTGGTTGGTTGGTTGGTTGGTTGGTTGGTTGGTTGGTTGGTTGGTTGGTTGGTTGGTTGGTTGGTTGGTTGGTTGGTTGGTTGGTTGGTTGGTTGGTTGGTTGGTTGGTTGGTTGGTTGGTTGGTTGGTATTTTGGGGCAATTGACACATTATATTTTTAATTTTATTATATCAATAGGAAACTTTTTATGCAACATGAAAATTATTGTACCCTGTCCCTTTAATAATAATAATATTAATACTGTACTGCATGTGTGCAAAATGTTTGCATGATATAGGTATAATTTTTATCATTCTACGAAATACCTAAGATGCTGTTATATATTATAATACATGGTAAATTGTCTGAGGGTATTCTGTCCAAGAGTATTTCGTCTAAGGGTATTTTGTCCAAGGGTATTTCGTCCAAGGGTATTTTGTCCATGGGTATTTTGTCTGAGGGTATTTTATCTGAGGGTATTTTGTCCAAGGGTATTTTGTCCTAGGGTATTTTGTCCAAGGGTATTTTGTCCAAGGGTATTTTGTCCTAGGGTATTTTGTCCAAGGGTATTTTGTCCTAGGGTTAATTGTCCAAGGGTATTTTGTCCTAGGGTAAGTTATCCAAGGGTATTTTGTCCTAGGGTAAATTGTCTGAGGGTATTTTGTCCTAGGGTAAATTGTCTGAGGGTATTTTGTCCTAGGGTATTTTGGTTGGTTGGTTGGTTGGTTGGTTGGTTGGTTGGTTGGTTGGTTGGTTGGTTGGTTGGTTGGTTGGTTGGTTGGTTGGTTGGTTGGTTGGTTGGTTGGTTGGTTGGTTGGTTGGTTGGTTGGTTGGTTGGTTGGTTGGTTGGTTGGTTGGTTGGTTGGTTGGTTGGTTGGTTGGTTGGTTGGTTGGTTGGTTGGTTGGTTGGTTGGTTGGTTGGTTGGTTGGTTGGTTGGTTGGTTGGTTGGTTGGTTGGTTGGTTGGTTGGTTGTTTGGTTGGTTGGTTGGTTGGTTGGTTGGTTGGTTGGTTGGTTGGTTGGTTGGTTGGTTGGTTGGTTGGTATTTTGGGGCAATTGACACATTATATTTTTAATTTTATTATATCAATAGGAAACTTTTTATGCAACATGAAAATTATTGTACCCTGTCCCTTTAATAATAATAATATTAATACTGTACTGCATGTGTGCAAAATGTTTGCATGATATAGGTATAATTTTTATCATTCTACGAAATACCTAAGATGCTGTTATATATTATAATACATGGTAAATTGTCTGAGGGTATTCTGTCCAAGAGTATTTCGTCTAAGGGTATTTTGTCCAAGGGTATTTCGTCCAAGGGTATTTTGTCCATGGGTATTTTGTCTGAGGGTATTTTATCTGAGGGTATTTTGTCCAAGGGTATTTTGTCCTAGGGTATTTTGTCCAAGGGTATTTTGTCCAAGGGTATTTTGTCCTAGGGTATTTTGTCCAAGGGTATTTTGTCCTAGGGTTAATTGTCCAAGGGTATTTTGTCCTAGGGTAAATTATCCAAGGGTATTTTGTCCTAGGGTAAATTGTCTGAGGGTATTTTGTCCTAGGGTATTTTGGTTGGTTGGTTGGTTGGTTGGTTGGTTGGTTGGTTGGTTGGTTGGTTGGTTGGTTGGTTGGTTGGTTGGTTGGTTGGTTGGTTGGTTGGTTGGTTGGTTGGTTGGTTGGTTGGTTGGTTGGTTGGTTGGTTGGTTGGTTGGTTGGTTGGTTGGTTGGTTGGTTGGTTGGTTGGTTGGTTGGTTGGTTGGTTGGTTGGTTGGTTGGTTGGTTGGTATTTTGGGGCAATTGACACATTATATTTTTAATTTTATTATATCAATAGGAAACTTTTTATGCAACATGAAAATTATTGTACCCTGTCCCTTTAATAATAATAATATTAATACTGTACTGCATGTGTGCAAAATGTTTGCATGATATAGGTATAATTTTTATCATTCTACGAAATACCTAAGATGCTGTTATATATTATAATACATGGTAAATTGTCTGAGGGTATTCTGTCCAAGAGTATTTCGTCTAAGGGTATTTTGTCCAAGGGTATTTCGTCCAAGGGTATTTTGTCCATGGGTATTTTGTCTGAGGGTATTTTATCTGAGGGTATTTTGTCCAAGGGTATTTTGTCCTAGGGTATTTTGTCCAAGGGTATTTTGTCCAAGGGTATTTTGTCCTAGGGTATTTTGTCCAAGGGTATTTTGTCCTAGGGTTAATTGTCCAAGGGTATTTTGTCCTAGGGTAAATTATCCAAGGGTATTTTGTCCTAGGGTAAATTGTCTGAGGGTATTTTGTCCTAGGGTATTTTGGTTGGTTGGTTGGTTGGTTGGTTGGTTGGTTGGTTGGTTGGTTGGTTGGTTGGTTGGTTGGTTGGTTGGTTGGTTGGTTGGTTGGTTGGTTGGTTGGTTGGTTGGTTGGTTGGTTGGTTGGTTGGTTGGTTGGTTGGTTGGTTGGTTGGTTGGTTGGTTGGTTGGTTGGTTGGTTGGTTGGTTGGTTGGTTGGTTGGTATTTTGGGGCAATTGACACATTATATTTTTAATTTTATTATATCAATAGGAAACTTTTTATGCAACATGAAAATTATTGTACCCTGTCCCTTTAAAAATAATAATATTAATACTGTACTGCATGTGTGCAAAATGTTTGCATGATATAGGTATAATTTTTATCATTCTACGAAATACCTAAGATGCTGTTATATATTATAATACATGGTAAATTGTCTGAGGGTATTCTGTCCAAAAGTATTTCGTCTAAGGGTATTTTGTCCAAGGGTATTTCGTCCAAGGGTATTTTGTCCATGGGTATTTTGTCTGAGGGTATTTTATCTGAGGGTATTTTGTCCAAGGGTATTTTGTCCTAGGGTATTTTGTCCAAGGGTATTTTGTCCAAGGGTATTTTGTCCTAGGGTTAATTGTCCAAGGGTATTTTGTCCTAGGGTAAATTATCCAAGGGTATTTTGTCCTAGGGTAAATTGTCTGAGGGTATTTTGTCCTAGGGTATTTTGGTTGGTTGGTTGGTTGGTTGGTTGGTTGGTTGGTTGGTTGGTTGGTTGGTTGGTTGGTTGGTTGGTTGGTTGGTTGGTTGGTTGGTTGGTTGGTTGGTTGGTTGGTTGGTTGGTTGGTTGGTTGGTTGGTTGGTTGGTTGGTTGGTTGGTTGGTTGGTTGGTTGGTTGGTTGGTTGGTTGGTTGGTTGGTTGGTTGGTTGGTTGGTTGGTATTTTGGGGCAATTGACACATTATATTTTTAATTTTATTATATCAATAGGAAACTTTTTATGCAACATGAAAATTATTGTACCCTGTCCCTTTAATAATAATAATATTAATACTGTACTGCATGTGTGCAAAATGTTTGCATGATATAGGTATAATTTTTATCATTCTACGAAATACCTAAGATGCTGTTATATATTATAATACATGGTAAATTGTCTGAGGGTATTCTGTCCAAGAGTATTTCGTCTTAGGGTATTTTGTCCAAGGGTATTTCGTCCAAGGGTATTTTGTCCATGTGTATTTTGTCTGAGGGTATTTTATCTGAGGGTATTTTGTCCAAGGGTATTTTGTCCTAGGGTATTTTGTCCAAGGGTATTTTGTCCAAGGGTATTTTGTCCTAGGGTATTTTGTCCAAGGGTATTTTGTCCTAGGGTTAATTGTCCAAGGGTATTTTGTCCTAGGGTAAATTATCCAAGGATATTTTGTCCTAGGGTAAATTGTCTGAGGGTATTTTGTCCTAGGGTATTTTGGTTGGTTGGTTGGTTGGTTGGTTGGTTGGTTGGTTGGTTGGTTGGTTGGTTGGTTGGTTGGTTGGTTGGTTGGTTGGTTGGTTGGTTGGTTGGTTGGTTGGTTGGTTGGTTGGTTGGTTGGTTGGTTGGTTGGTTGGTTGGTTGGTTGGTTGGTTGGTTGGTTGGTTGGTTGGTTGGTTGGTTGGTTGGTTGGTTGGTATTTTGGGGCAATTGACACATTATATTTTTAATTTTATTATATCAATAGGAAACTTTTTATGCAACATGAAAATTATTGTACCCTGTCCCTTTAATAATAATAATATTAATACTGTACTGCATGTGTGCAAAATGTTTGCATGATATAGGTATAATTTTTATCATTCTACGAAATACCTAAGATGCTGTTATATATTATAATACATGGTAAATTGTCTGAGGGTATTCTGTCCAAAAGTATTTCGTCTAAGGGTATTTTGTCCAAGGGTATTTCGTCCAAGGGTATTTTGTCCATGGGTATTTTGTCTGAGGGTATTTTATCTGAGGGTATTTTGTCCAAGGGTATTTTGTCCTAGGGTATTTTGTCCAAGGGTATTTTGTCCAAGGGTATTTTGTCCAAGGGTATTTTGTCCTAGGGTTAATTGTCCAAGGGTATTTTGTCCTAGGGTAAATTATCCAAGGGTATTTTGTCCTAGGGTAAATTGTCTGAGGGTATTTTGTCCTAGGGTATTTTGGTTGGTTGGTTGGTTGGTTGGTTGGTTGGTTGGTTGGTTGGTTGGTTGGTTGGTTGGTTGGTTGGTTGGTTGGTTGGTTGGTTGGTTGGTTGGTTGGTTGGTTGGTTGGTTGGTTGGTTGGTTGGTTGGTTGGTTGGTTGGTTGGTTGGTTGGTTGGTTGGTATTTTGGGGCAATTGACACATTATATTTTTAATTTTATTATATCAATAGGAAACTTTTTATGCAACATGAAAATTATTGTACCCTGTCCCTTTAATAATAATAATATTAATACTGTACTGCATGTGTGCAAAATGTTTGCATGATATAGGTATAATTTTTATCATTCTACGAAATACCTAAGATGCTGTTATATATTATAATACATGGTAAATTGTCTGAGGGTATTCTGTCCAAAAGTATTTCGTCTAAGGGTATTTTGTCCAAGGGTATTTCGTCCAAGGGTATTTTGTCCATGGGTATTTTGTCTGAGGGTATTTTATCTGAGGGTATTTTGTCCAAGGGTATTTTGTCCTAGGGTATTTTGTCCAAGGGTATTTTGTCCAAGGGTATTTTGTCCAAGGGTATTTTGTCCTAGGGTTAATTGTCCAAGGGTATTTTGTCCTAGGGTAAATTATCCAAGGGTATTTTGTCCTAGGGTAAATTGTCTGAGGGTATTTTGTCCTAGGGTATTTTGGTTGGTTGGTTGGTTGGTTGGTTGGTTGGTTGGTTGGTTGGTTGGTTGGTTGGTTGGTTGGTTGGTTGGTTGGTTGGTTGGTTGGTTGGTTGGTTGGTTGGTTGGTTGGTTGGTTGGTTGGTTGGTTGGTTGGTTGGTTGGTTGGTTGGTTGGTTGGTTGGTTGGTTGGTTGGTTGGTTGGTTGGTTGGTTGGTTGGTTGGTTGGTTGGTTGGTTGGTTGGTTGGTTGGTTGGTTGGTTGGTTGGTTGGTTGGTTGGTTGGTTGGTTGGTTGGTTGGTATTTTGGGGCAATTGACACATTATATTTTTAATTTTATTATATCAATAGGAAACTTTTTATGCAACATGAAAATTATTGTACCCTGTCCCTTTAATAATAATAATATTAATACTGTACTGCATGTGTGCAAAATGTTTGCATGATATAGGTATAATTTTTATCATTCTACGAAATACCTAAGATGCTGTTATATATTATAATACATGGTAAATTGTCTGAGGGTATTCTGTCCAAGAGTATTTCGTCTAAGGGTATTTTGTCCAAGGGTATTTCGTCCAAGGGTATTTTGTCCATGTGTATTTTGTCTGAGGGTATTTTATCTGAGGGTATTTTGTCCAAGGGTATTTTGTCCTAGGGTATTTTGTCCAAGGGTATTTTGTCCAAGGGTATTTTGTCCTAGGGTATTTTGTCCAAGGGTATTTTGTCCTAGGGTTAATTGTCCAAGGGTATTTTGTCCTAGGGTAAATTATCCAAGGGTATTTTGTCCTAGGGTAAATTGTCTGAGGGTATTTTGTCCTAGGGTATTTTGGTTGGTTGGTTGGTTGGTTGGTTGGTTGGTTGGTTGGTTGGTTGGTTGGTTGGTTGGTTGGTTGGTTGGTTGGTTGGTTGGTTGGTTGGTTGGTTGGTTGGTTGGTTGGTTGGTTGGTTGGTTGGTTGGTTGGTTGGTTGGTTGGTTGGTTGGTTGGTTGGTTGGTTGGTTGGTTGGTTGGTTGGTTGGTTGGTTGGTTGGTATTTTGGGGCAATTGACACATTATATTTTTAATTTTATTATATCAATAGGAAACTTTTTATGCAACATGAAAATTATTGTACCCTGTCCCTTTAATAATAATAATATTAATACTGTACTGCATGTGTGCAAAATGTTTGCATGATATAGGTATAATTTTTATCATTCTACGAAATACCTAAGATGCTGTTATATATTATAATACATGGTAAATTGTCTGAGGGTATTCTGTCCAAAAGTATTTCGTCTAAGGGTATTTTGTCCAAGGGTATTTCGTCCAAGGGTATTTTGTCCATGGGTATTTTGTCTGAGGGTATTTTATCTGAGGGTATTTTGTCCAAGGGTATTTTGTCCTAGGGTATTTTGTCCAAGGGTATTTTGTCCAAGGGTATTTTGTCCAAGGGTATTTTGTCCTAGGGTTAATTGTCCAAGGGTATTTTGTCCTAGGGTAAATTATCCAAGGGTATTTTGTCCTAGGGTAAATTGTCTGAGGGTATTTTGTCCTAGGGTATTTTGGTTGGTTGGTTGGTTGGTTGGTTGGTTGGTTGGTTGGTTGGTTGGTTGGTTGGTTGGTTGGTTGGTTGGTTGGTTGGTTGGTTGGTTGGTTGGTTGGTTGGTTGGTTGGTTGGTTGGTTGGTTGGTTGGTTGGTTGGTTGGTTGGTTGGTTGGTTGGTTGGTTGGTTGGTTGGTTGGTTGGTTGGTTGGTTGGTTGGTTGGTTGGTTGGTATTTTGGGGCAATTGACACATTATATTTTTAATTTTATTATATCAATAGGAAACTTTTTATGCAACATGAAAATTATTGTACCCTGTCCCTTTAATAATAATAATATTAATACTGTACTGCATGTGTGCAAAATGTTTGCATGATATAGGTATAATTTTTATCATTCTACGAAATACCTAAGATGCTGTTATATATTATAATACATGGTAAATTGTCTGAGGGTATTCTGTCCAAGAGTATTTCGTCTAAGGGTATTTTGTCCAAGGGTATTTCGTCCAAGGGTATTTTGTCCATGGGTATTTTGTCTGAGGGTATTTTATCTGAGGGTATTTTGTCCAAGGGTATTTTGTCCTAGGGTATTTTGTCCAAGGGTATTTTGTCCAAGGGTATTTTGTCCTAGGGTATTTTGTCCAAGGGTATTTTGTCCTAGGGTTAATTGTCCAAGGGTATTTTGTCCTAGGGTAAATTATCCAAGGGTATTTTGTCCTAGGGTAAATTGTCTGAGGGTATTTTGTCCTAGGGTATTGGTTGGTTGGTTGGTTGGTTGGTTGGTTGGTTGGTTGGTTGGTTGGTTGGTTGGTTGGTTGGTTGGTTGGTTGGTTGGTTGGTTGGTTGGTTGGTTGGTTGGTTGGTTGGTTGGTTGGTTGGTTGGTTGGTTGGTTGGTTGGTTGGTTGGTTGGTTGGTTGGTTGGTTGGTTGGTTGGTTGGTTGGTTGGTATTTTGGGGCAATTGACACATTATATTTTTAATTTTATTATATCAATAGGAAACTTTTTATGCAACATGAAAATTATTGTACCCTGTCCCTTTAATAATAATAATATTAATACTGTACTGCATGTGTGCAAAATGTTTGCATGATATAGGTATAATTTTTATCATTCTACGAAATACCTAAGATGCTGTTATATATTATAATACATGGTAAATTGTCTGAGGGTATTCTGTCCAAGAGTATTTCGTCTAAGGGTATTTTGTCCAAGGGTATTTCGTCCAAGGGTATTTTGTCCATGGGTATTTTGTCTGAGGGTATTTTATCTGAGGGTATTTTGTCCAAGGGTATTTTGTCCTAGGGTATTTTGTCCAAGGGTATTTTGTCCAAGGGTATTTTGTCCTAGGGTATTTTGTCCAAGGGTATTTTGTCCTAGGGTTAATTGTCCAAGGGTATTTTGTCCTAGGGTAAGTTATCCAAGGGTATTTTGTCCTAGGGTAAATTGTCTGAGGGTATTTTGTCCTAGGGTAAATTGTCTGAGGGTATTTTGTCCTAGGGTATTTTGGTTGGTTGGTTGGTTGGTTGGTTGGTTGGTTGGTTGGTTGGTTGGTTGGTTGGTTGGTTGGTTGGTTGGTTGGTTGGTTGGTTGGTTGGTTGGTTGGTTGGTTGGTTGGTTGGTTGGTTGGTTGGTTGGTTGGTTGGTTGGTTGGTTGGTTGGTTGGTTGGTTGGTTGGTTGGTTGGTTGGTTGGTTGGTTGGTTGGTTGGTTGGTTGGTTGGTTGGTTGGTTGGTTGGTTGGTTGGTTGGTTGGTTGGTTGGTTGGTTGGTTGGTTGGTTGGTTGGTTGGTTGGTTGGTTGGTTGGTTGGTTGGTTGGTTGGTTGGTTGGTTGGTTGGTATTTTGGGGCAATTGACACATTATATTTTTAATTTTATTATATCAATAGGAAACTTTTTATGCAACATGAAAATTATTGTACCCTGTCCCTTTAATAATAATAATATTAATACTGTACTGCATGTGTGCAAAATGTTTGCATGATATAGGTATAATTTTTATCATTCTACGAAATACCTAAGATGCTGTTATATATTATAATACATGGTAAATTGTCTGAGGGTATTCTGTCCAAGAGTATTTCGTCTAAGGGTATTTTGTCCAAGGGTATTTCGTCCAAGGGTATTTTGTCCATGGGTATTTTGTCTGAGGGTATTTTATCTGAGGGTATTTTGTCCAAGGGTATTTTGTCCTAGGGTATTTTGTCCAAGGGTATTTTGTCCAAGGGTATTTTGTCCTAGGGTATTTTGTCCAAGGGTATTTTGTCCTAGGGTTAATTGTCCAAGGGTATTTTGTCCTAGGGTAAATTATCCAAGGGTATTTTGTCCTAGGGTAAATTGTCTGAGGGTATTTTGTCCTAGGGTATTTTGGTTGGTTGGTTGGTTGGTTGGTTGGTTGGTTGGTTGGTTGGTTGGTTGGTTGGTTGGTTGGTTGGTTGGTTGGTTGGTTGGTTGGTTGGTTGGTTGGTTGGTTGGTTGGTTGGTTGGTTGGTTGGTTGGTTGGTTGGTTGGTTGGTTGGTTGGTTGGTTGGTTGGTTGGTTGGTTGGTTGGTTGGTTGGTTGGTTGGTTGGTTGGTTGGTTGGTATTTTGGGGCAATTGACACATTATATTTTTAATTTTATTATATCAATAGGAAACTTTTTATGCAACATGAAAATTATTGTACCCTGTCCCTTTAATAATAATAATATTAATACTGTACTGCATGTGTGCAAAATGTTTGCATGATATAGGTATAATTTTTATCATTCTACGAAATACCTAAGATGCTGTTATATATTATAATACATGGTAAATTGTCTGAGGGTATTCTGTCCAAGAGTATTTCGTCTAAGGGTATTTTGTCCAAGGGTATTTCGTCCAAGGGTATTTTGTCCATGGGTATTTTGTCTGAGGGTATTTTATCTGAGGGTATTTTGTCCAAGGGTATTTTGTCCTAGGGTATTTTGTCCAAGGGTATTTTGTCCAAGGGTATTTTGTCCTAGGGTATTTTGTCCAAGGGTATTTTGTCCTAGGGTTAATTGTCCAAGGGTATTTTGTCCTAGGGTAAATTATCCAAGGGTATTTTGTCCTAGGGTAAATTGTCTGAGGGTATTTTGTCCTAGGGTATTTTGGTTGGTTGGTTGGTTGGTTGGTTGGTTGGTTGGTTGGTTGGTTGGTTGGTTGGTTGGTTGGTTGGTTGGTTGGTTGGTTGGTTGGTTGGTTGGTTGGTTGGTTGGTTGGTTGGTTGGTTGGTTGGTTGGTTGGTTGGTTGGTTGGTTGGTTGGTTGGTTGGTTGGTTGGTTGGTTGGTATTTTGGGGCAATTGACACATTATATTTTTAATTTTATTATATCAATAGGAAACTTTTTATGCAACATGAAAATTATTGTACCCTGTCCCTTTAAAAATAATAATATTAATACTGTACTGCATGTGTGCAAAATGTTTGCATGATATAGGTATAATTTTTATCATTCTACGAAATACCTAAGATGCTGTTATATATTATAATACATGGTAAATTGTCTGAGGGTATTCTGTCCAAAAGTATTTCGTCTAAGGGTATTTTGTCCAAGGGTATTTCGTCCAAGGGTATTTTGTCCATGGGTATTTTGTCTGAGGGTATTTTATCTGAGGGTATTTTGTCCAAGGGTATTTTGTCCTAGGGTATTTTGTCCAAGGGTATTTTGTCCAAGGGTATTTTGTCCTAGGGTTAATTGTCCAAGGGTATTTTGTCCTAGGGTAAATTATCCAAGGGTATTTTGTCCTAGGGTAAATTGTCTGAGGGTATTTTGTCCTAGGGTATTTTGGTTGGTTGGTTGGTTGGTTGGTTGGTTGGTTGGTTGGTTGGTTGGTTGGTTGGTTGGTTGGTTGGTTGGTTGGTTGGTTGGTTGGTTGGTTGGTTGGTTGGTTGGTTGGTTGGTTGGTTGGTTGGTTGGTTGGTTGGTTGGTTGGTTGGTTGGTTGGTTGGTTGGTTGGTTGGTTGGTTGGTTGGTTGGTTGGTTGGTTGGTTGGTTGGTTGGTTGGTATTTTGGGGCAATTGACACATTATATTTTTAATTTTATTATATCAATAGGAAACTTTTTATGCAACATGAAAATTATTGTACCCTGTCCCTTTAATAATAATAATATTAATACTGTACTGCATGTGTGCAAAATGTTTGCATGATATAGGTATAATTTTTATCATTCTACGAAATACCTAAGATGCTGTTATATATTATAATACATGGTAAATTGTCTGAGGGTATTCTGTCCAAGAGTATTTCGTCTTAGGGTATTTTGTCCAAGGGTATTTCGTCCAAGGGTATTTTGTCCATGTGTATTTTGTCTGAGGGTATTTTATCTGAGGGTATTTTGTCCAAGGGTATTTTGTCCTAGGGTATTTTGTCCAAGGGTATTTTGTCCAAGGGTATTTTGTCCTAGGGTATTTTGTCCAAGGGTATTTTGTCCTAGGGTTAATTGTCCAAGGGTATTTTGTCCTAGGGTAAATTATCCAAGGATATTTTGTCCTAGGGTAAATTGTCTGAGGGTATTTTGTCCTAGGGTATTTTGGTTGGTTGGTTGGTTGGTTGGTTGGTTGGTTGGTTGGTTGGTTGGTTGGTTGGTTGGTTGGTTGGTTGGTTGGTTGGTTGGTTGGTTGGTTGGTTGGTTGGTTGGTTGGTTGGTTGGTTGGTTGGTTGGTTGGTTGGTTGGTTGGTTGGTTGGTTGGTTGGTTGGTTGGTTGGTTGGTTGGTTGGTTGGTTGGTTGGTATTTTGGGGCAATTGACACATTATATTTTTAATTTTATTATATCAATAGGAAACTTTTTATGCAACATGAAAATTATTGTACCCTGTCCCTTTAATAATAATAATATTAATACTGTACTGCATGTGTGCAAAATGTTTGCATGATATAGGTATAATTTTTATCATTCTACGAAATACCTAAGATGCTGTTATATATTATAATACATGGTAAATTGTCTGAGGGTATTCTGTCCAAAAGTATTTCGTCTAAGGGTATTTTGTCCAAGGGTATTTCGTCCAAGGGTATTTTGTCCATGGGTATTTTGTCTGAGGGTATTTTATCTGAGGGTATTTTGTCCAAGGGTATTTTGTCCTAGGGTATTTTGTCCAAGGGTATTTTGTCCAAGGGTATTTTGTCCAAGGGTATTTTGTCCTAGGGTTAATTGTCCAAGGGTATTTTGTCCTAGGGTAAATTATCCAAGGGTATTTTGTCCTAGGGTAAATTGTCTGAGGGTATTTTGTCCTAGGGTATTTTGGTTGGTTGGTTGGTTGGTTGGTTGGTTGGTTGGTTGGTTGGTTGGTTGGTTGGTTGGTTGGTTGGTTGGTTGGTTGGTTGGTTGGTTGGTTGGTTGGTTGGTTGGTTGGTTGGTTGGTTGGTTGGTTGGTTGGTTGGTTGGTTGGTTGGTTGGTTGGTTGGTATTTTGGGGCAATTGACACATTATATTTTTAATTTTATTATATCAATAGGAAACTTTTTATGCAACATGAAAATTATTGTACCCTGTCCCTTTAATAATAATAATATTAATACTGTACTGCATGTGTGCAAAATATTTGCATGATATAGGTATAATTTTTATCATTCTACGAAATACCTAAGATGCTGTTATATATTATAATACACGGTAAATTGTCTGAGGGTATTCTGTCCAAGAGTATTTCGTCTAAGGGTATTTTGTCCAAGGGTATTTCGTCCAAGGGTATTTTGTCCATGGGTATTTTGTCTGAGGGTATTTTATCTGAGGGTATTTTGTCCAAGGGTATTTTGTCCTAGGGTATTTTGTCCAAGGGTATTTTGTCCAAGGGTATTTTGTCCTAGGGTATTTTGTCCAAGGGTATTTTGTCCTAGGGTTAATTGTCCAAGGGTATTTTGTCCTAGGGTAAATTATCCAAGGGTATTTTGTCCTAGGGTAAATTGTCTGAGGGTATTTTGTCCTAGGGTATTTTGGTTGGTTGGTTGGTTGGTTGGTTGGTTGGTTGGTTGGTTGGTTGGTTGGTTGGTTGGTTGGTTGGTTGGTTGGTTGGTTGGTTGGTTGGTTGGTTGGTTGGTTGGTTGGTTGGTTGGTTGGTTGGTTGGTTGGTTGGTTGGTTGGTTGGTTGGTTGGTTGGTTGGTTGGTTGGTTGGTTGGTATTTTGGGGCAATTGACACATTATATTTTTAATTTTATTATATCAATAGGAAACTTTTTATGCAACATGAAAATTATTGTACCCTGTCCCTTTAATAATAATAATATTAATACTGTACTGCATGTGTGCAAAATGTTTGCATGATATAGGTATAATTTTTATCATTCTACGAAATACCTAAGATGCTGTTATATATTATAATACATGGTAAATTGTCTGAGGGTATTCTGTCCAAGAGTATTTCGTCTAAGGGTATTTTGTCCAAGGGTATTTCGTCCAAGGGTATTTTGTCCATGGGTATTTTGTCTGAGGGTATTTTATCTGAGGGTATTTTGTCCAAGGGTATTTTGTCCTAGGGTATTTTGTCCAAGGGTATTTTGTCCAAGGGTATTTTGTCCTAGGGTATTTTGTCCAAGGGTATTTTGTCCTAGGGTTAATTGTCCAAGGGTATTTTGTCCTAGGGTAAGTTATCCAAGGGTATTTTGTCCTAGGGTAAATTGTCTGAGGGTATTTTGTCCTAGGGTAAATTGTCTGAGGGTATTTTGTCCTAGGGTATTTTGGTTGGTTGGTTGGTTGGTTGGTTGGTTGGTTGGTTGGTTGGTTGGTTGGTTGGTTGGTTGGTTGGTTGGTTGGTTGGTTGGTTGGTTGGTTGGTTGGTTGGTTGGTTGGTTGGTTGGTTGGTTGGTTGGTTGGTTGGTTGGTTGGTTGGTTGGTTGGTTGGTTGGTTGGTTGGTTGGTTGGTTGGTTGGTTGGTTGGTTGGTTGGTTGGTTGTTTGGTTGGTTGGTTGGTTGGTTGGTTGGTTGGTTGGTTGGTTGGTTGGTTGGTTGGTTGGTTGGTTGGTATTTTGGGGCAATTGACACATTATATTTTTAATTTTATTATATCAATAGGAAACTTTTTATGCAACATGAAAATTATTGTACCCTGTCCCTTTAATAATAATAATATTAATACTGTACTGCATGTGTGCAAAATGTTTGCATGATATAGGTATAATTTTTATCATTCTACGAAATACCTAAGATGCTGTTATATATTATAATACATGGTAAATTGTCTGAGGGTATTCTGTCCAAGAGTATTTCGTCTAAGGGTATTTTGTCCAAGGGTATTTCGTCCAAGGGTATTTTGTCCATGGGTATTTTGTCTGAGGGTATTTTATCTGAGGGTATTTTGTCCAAGGGTATTTTGTCCTAGGGTATTTTGTCCAAGGGTATTTTGTCCAAGGGTATTTTGTCCTAGGGTATTTTGTCCAAGGGTATTTTGTCCTAGGGTTAATTGTCCAAGGGTATTTTGTCCTAGGGTAAATTATCCAAGGGTATTTTGTCCTAGGGTAAATTGTCTGAGGGTATTTTGTCCTAGGGTATTTTGGTTGGTTGGTTGGTTGGTTGGTTGGTTGGTTGGTTGGTTGGTTGGTTGGTTGGTTGGTTGGTTGGTTGGTTGGTTGGTTGGTTGGTTGGTTGGTTGGTTGGTTGGTTGGTTGGTTGGTTGGTTGGTTGGTTGGTTGGTTGGTTGGTTGGTTGGTTGGTTGGTTGGTTGGTTGGTTGGTTGGTTGGTTGGTTGGTTGGTATTTTGGGGCAATTGACACATTATATTTTTAATTTTATTATATCAATAGGAAACTTTTTATGCAACATGAAAATTATTGTACCCTGTCCCTTTAATAATAATAATATTAATACTGTACTGCATGTGTGCAAAATGTTTGCATGATATAGGTATAATTTTTATCATTCTACGAAATACCTAAGATGCTGTTATATATTATAATACATGGTAAATTGTCTGAGGGTATTCTGTCCAAAAGTATTTCGTCTAAGGGTATTTTGTCCAAGGGTATTTCGTCCAAGGGTATTTTGTCCATGGGTATTTTGTCTGAGGGTATTTTATCTGAGGGTATTTTGTCCAAGGGTATTTTGTCCTAGGGTATTTTGTCCAAGGGTATTTTGTCCAAGGGTATTTTGTCCAAGGGTATTTTGTCCTAGGGTTAATTGTCCAAGGGTATTTTGTCCTAGGGTAAATTATCCAAGGGTATTTTGTCCTAGGGTAAATTGTCTGAGGGTATTTTGTCCTAGGGTATTTTGGTTGGTTGGTTGGTTGGTTGGTTGGTTGGTTGGTTGGTTGGTTGGTTGGTTGGTTGGTTGGTTGGTTGGTTGGTTGGTTGGTTGGTTGGTTGGTTGGTTGGTTGGTTGGTTGGTTGGTTGGTTGGTTGGTTGGTTGGTTGGTTGGTTGGTTGGTTGGTTGGTTGGTTGGTTGGTTGGTTGGTTGGTTGGTTGGTTGGTTGGTTGGTTGGTTGGTTGGTATTTTGGGGCAATTGACACATTATATTTTTAATTTTATTATATCAATAGGAAACTTTTTATGCAACATGAAAATTATTGTACCCTGTCCCTTTAATAATAATAATATTAATACTGTACTGCATGTGTGCAAAATGTTTGCATGATATAGGTATAATTTTTATCATTCTACGAAATACCTAAGATGCTGTTATATATTATAATACATGGTAAATTGTCTGAGGGTATTCTGTCCAAGAGTATTTCGTCTAAGGGTATTTTGTCCAAGGGTATTTCGTCCAAGGGTATTTTGTCCATGGGTATTTTGTCTGAGGGTATTTTATCTGAGGGTATTTTGTCCAAGGGTATTTTGTCCTAGGGTATTTTGTCCAAGGGTATTTTGTCCAAGGGTATTTTGTCCTAGGGTATTTTGTCCAAGGGTATTTTGTCCTAGGGTTAATTGTCCAAGGGTATTTTGTCCTAGGGTAAATTATCCAAGGGTATTTTGTCCTAGGGTAAATTGTCTGAGGGTATTTTGTCCTAGGGTATTTTGGTTGGTTGGTTGGTTGGTTGGTTGGTTGGTTGGTTGGTTGGTTGGTTGGTTGGTTGGTTGGTTGGTTGGTTGGTTGGTTGGTTGGTTGGTTGGTTGGTTGGTTGGTTGGTTGGTTGGTTGGTTGGTTGGTTGGTTGGTTGGTTGGTTGGTTGGTTGGTTGGTTGGTTGGTTGGTTGGTATTTTGGGGCAATTGACACATTATATTTTTAATTTTATTATATCAATAGGAAACTTTTTATGCAACATGAAAATTATTGTACCCTGTCCCTTTAATAATAATAATATTAATACTGTACTGCATGTGTGCAAAATGTTTGCATGATATAGGTATAATTTTTATCATTCTACGAAATACCTAAGATGCTGTTATATATTATAATACATGGTAAATTGTCTGAGGGTATTCTGTCCAAGAGTTTTTCGTCTAAGGGTATTTTGTCCAAGGGTATTTCGTCCAAGGGTATTTTGTCCATGGGTATTTTGTCTGAGGGTATTTTATCTGAGGGTATTTTGTCCAAGGGTATTTTGTCCTAGGGTATTTTGTCCAAGGGTATTTTGTCCAAGGGTATTTTGTCCTAGGGTATTTTGTCCAAGGGTATTTTGTCCTAGGGTTAATTGTCCAAGGGTATTTTGTCCTAGGGTAAGTTATCCAAGGGTATTTTGTCCTAGGGTAAATTGTCTGAGGGTATTTTGTCCTAGGGTAAATTGTCTGAGGGTATTTTGTCCTAGGGTATTTTGGTTGGTTGGTTGGTTGGTTGGTTGGTTGGTTGGTTGGTTGGTTGGTTGGTTGGTTGGTTGGTTGGTTGGTTGGTTGGTTGGTTGGTTGGTTGGTTGGTTGGTTGGTTGGTTGGTTGGTTGGTTGGTTGGTTGGTTGGTTGGTTGGTTGGTTGGTTGGTTGGTTGGTTGGTTGGTTGGTTGGTTGGTTGGTTGGTTGGTTGGTTGGTTGGTTGGTTGGTTGGTTGGTTGGTTGGTTGTTTGGTTGGTTGGTTGGTTGGTTGGTTGGTTGGTTGGTTGGTTGGTTGGTTGGTTGGTTGGTTGGTTGGTTGGTTGGTTGGTATTTTGGGGCAATTGACACATTATATTTTTAATTTTATTATATCAATAGGAAACTTTTTATGCAACATGAAAATTATTGTACCCTGTCCCTTTAATAATAATAATATTAATACTGTACTGCATGTGTGCAAAATGTTTGCATGATATAGGTATAATTTTTATCATTCTACGAAATACCTAAGATGCTGTTATATATTATAATACATGGTAAATTGTCTGAGGGTATTCTGTCCAAGAGTATTTCGTCTAAGGGTATTTTGTCCAAGGGTATTTCGTCCAAGGGTATTTTGTCCATGGGTATTTTGTCTGAGGGTATTTTATCTGAGGGTATTTTGTCCAAGGGTATTTTGTCCTAGGGTATTTTGTCCAAGGGTATTTTGTCCAAGGGTATTTTGTCCTAGGGTATTTTGTCCAAGGGTATTTTGTCCTAGGGTTAATTGTCCAAGGGTATTTTGTCCTAGGGTAAATTATCCAAGGGTATTTTGTCCTAGGGTAAATTGTCTGAGGGTATTTTGTCCTAGGGTATTTTGGTTGGTTGGTTGGTTGGTTGGTTGGTTGGTTGGTTGGTTGGTTGGTTGGTTGGTTGGTTGGTTGGTTGGTTGGTTGGTTGGTTGGTTGGTTGGTTGGTTGGTTGGTTGGTTGGTTGGTTGGTTGGTTGGTTGGTTGGTTGGTTGGTTGGTTGGTTGGTTGGTTGGTTGGTTGGTTGGTTGGTTGGTTGGTATTTTGGGGCAATTGACACATTATATTTTTAATTTTATTATATCAATAGGAAACTTTTTATGCAACATGAAAATTATTGTACCCTGTCCCTTTAATAATAATAATATTAATACTGTACTGCATGTGTGCAAAATGTTTGCATGATATAGGTATAATTTTTATCATTCTACGAAATACCTAAGATGCTGTTATATATTATAATACATGGTAAATTGTCTGAGGGTATTCTGTCCAAGAGTATTTCGTCTAAGGGTATTTTGTCCAAGGGTATTTCGTCCAAGGGTATTTTGTCCATGGGTATTTTGTCTGAGGGTATTTTATCTGAGGGTATTTTGTCCAAGGGTATTTTGTCCTAGGGTATTTTGTCCAAGGGTATTTTGTCCAAGGGTATTTTGTCCTAGGGTATTTTGTCCAAGGGTATTTTGTCCTAGGGTTAATTGTCCAAGGGTATTTTGTCCTAGGGTAAATTATCCAAGGGTATTTTGTCCTAGGGTAAATTGTCTGAGGGTATTTTGTCCTAGGGTATTTTGGTTGGTTGGTTGGTTGGTTGGTTGGTTGGTTGGTTGGTTGGTTGGTTGGTTGGTTGGTTGGTTGGTTGGTTGGTTGGTTGGTTGGTTGGTTGGTTGGTTGGTTGGTTGGTTGGTTGGTTGGTTGGTTGGTTGGTTGGTTGGTTGGTTGGTTGGTTGGTTGGTTGGTTGGTTGGTATTTTGGGGCAATTGACACATTATATTTTTAATTTTATTATATCAATAGGAAACTTTTTATGCAACATGAAAATTATTGTACCCTGTCCCTTTAAAAATAATAATATTAATACTGTACTGCATGTGTGCAAAATGTTTGCATGATATAGGTATAATTTTTATCATTCTACGAAATACCTAAGATGCTGTTATATATTATAATACATGGTAAATTGTCTGAGGGTATTCTGTCCAAAAGTATTTCGTCTAAGGGTATTTTGTCCAAGGGTATTTCGTCCAAGGGTATTTTGTCCATGGGTATTTTGTCTGAGGGTATTTTATCTGAGGGTATTTTGTCCAAGGGTATTTTGTCCTAGGGTATTTTGTCCAAGGGTATTTTGTCCAAGGGTATTTTGTCCTAGGGTTAATTGTCCAAGGGTATTTTGTCCTAGGGTAAATTATCCAAGGGTATTTTGTCCTAGGGTAAATTGTCTGAGGGTATTTTGTCCTAGGGTATTTTGGTTGGTTGGTTGGTTGGTTGGTTGGTTGGTTGGTTGGTTGGTTGGTTGGTTGGTTGGTTGGTTGGTTGGTTGGTTGGTTGGTTGGTTGGTTGGTTGGTTGGTTGGTTGGTTGGTTGGTTGGTTGGTTGGTTGGTTGGTTGGTTGGTTGGTTGGTTGGTTGGTTGGTTGGTTGGTTGGTTGGTTGGTTGGTTGGTTGGTTGGTTGGTTGGTTGGTTGGTTGGTTGGTTGGTATTTTGGGGCAATTGACACATTATATTTTTAATTTTATTATATCAATAGGAAACTTTTTATGCAACATGAAAATTATTGTACCCTGTCCCTTTAATAATAATAATATTAATACTGTACTGCATGTGTGCAAAATGTTTGCATGATATAGGTATAATTTTTATCATTCTACGAAATACCTAAGATGCTGTTATATATTATAATACATGGTAAATTGTCTGAGGGTATTCTGTCCAAGAGTATTTCGTCTTAGGGTATTTTGTCCAAGGGTATTTCGTCCAAGGGTATTTTGTCCATGTGTATTTTGTCTGAGGGTATTTTATCTGAGGGTATTTTGTCCAAGGGTATTTTGTCCTAGGGTATTTTGTCCAAGGGTATTTTGTCCAAGGGTATTTTGTCCTAGGGTATTTTGTCCAAGGGTATTTTGTCCTAGGGTTAATTGTCCAAGGGTATTTTGTCCTAGGGTAAATTATCCAAGGATATTTTGTCCTAGGGTAAATTGTCTGAGGGTATTTTGTCCTAGGGTATTTTGGTTGGTTGGTTGGTTGGTTGGTTGGTTGGTTGGTTGGTTGGTTGGTTGGTTGGTTGGTTGGTTGGTTGGTTGGTTGGTTGGTTGGTTGGTTGGTTGGTTGGTTGGTTGGTTGGTTGGTTGGTTGGTTGGTTGGTTGGTTGGTTGGTTGGTTGGTTGGTTGGTTGGTTGGTTGGTTGGTTGGTTGGTTGGTTGGTTGGTATTTTGGGGCAATTGACACATTATATTTTTAATTTTATTATATCAATAGGAAACTTTTTATGCAACATGAAAATTATTGTACCCTGTCCCTTTAATAATAATAATATTAATACTGTACTGCATGTGTGCAAAATGTTTGCATGATATAGGTATAATTTTTATCATTCTACGAAATACCTAAGATGCTGTTATATATTATAATACATGGTAAATTGTCTGAGGGTATTCTGTCCAAAAGTATTTCGTCTAAGGGTATTTTGTCCAAGGGTATTTCGTCCAAGGGTATTTTGTCCATGGGTATTTTGTCTGAGGGTATTTTATCTGAGGGTATTTTGTCCAAGGGTATTTTGTCCTAGGGTATTTTGTCCAAGGGTATTTTGTCCAAGGGTATTTTGTCCAAGGGTATTTTGTCCTAGGGTTAATTGTCCAAGGGTATTTTGTCCTAGGGTAAATTATCCAAGGGTATTTTGTCCTAGGGTAAATTGTCTGAGGGTATTTTGTCCTAGGGTATTTTGGTTGGTTGGTTGGTTGGTTGGTTGGTTGGTTGGTTGGTTGGTTGGTTGGTTGGTTGGTTGGTTGGTTGGTTGGTTGGTTGGTTGGTTGGTTGGTTGGTTGGTTGGTTGGTTGGTTGGTTGGTTGGTTGGTATTTTGGGGCAATTGACACATTATATTTTTAATTTTATTATATCAATAGGAAACTTTTTATGCAACATGAAAATTATTGTACCCTGTCCCTTTAATAATAATAATATTAATACTGTACTGCATGTGTGCAAAATATTTGCATGATATAGGTATAATTTTTATCATTCTACGAAATACCTAAGATGCTGTTATATATTATAATACACGGTAAATTGTCTGAGGGTATTCTGTCCAAGAGTATTTCGTCTAAGGGTATTTTGTCCAAGGGTATTTCGTCCAAGGGTATTTTGTCCATGGGTATTTTGTCTGAGGGTATTTTATCTGAGGGTATTTTGTCCAAGGGTATTTTGTCCTAGGGTATTTTGTCCAAGGGTATTTTGTCCAAGGGTATTTTGTCCTAGGGTATTTTGTCCAAGGGTATTTTGTCCTAGGGTTAATTGTCCAAGGGTATTTTGTCCTAGGGTAAATTATCCAAGGGTATTTTGTCCTAGGGTAAATTGTCTGAGGGTATTTTGTCCTAGGGTATTTTGGTTGGTTGGTTGGTTGGTTGGTTGGTTGGTTGGTTGGTTGGTTGGTTGGTTGGTTGGTTGGTTGGTTGGTTGGTTGGTTGGTTGGTTGGTTGGTTGGTTGGTTGGTTGGTTGGTTGGTTGGTTGGTTGGTTGGTTGGTTGGTTGGTTGGTTGGTTGGTTGGTTGGTTGGTTGGTTGGTTGGTTGGTTGGTTGGTTGGTTGGTTGGTTGGTTGGTTGGTTGGTATTTTGGGGCAATTGACACATTATATTTTTAATTTTATTATATCAATAGGAAACTTTTTATGCAACATGAAAATTATTGTACCCTGTCCCTTTAATAATAATAATATTAATACTGTACTGCATGTGTGCAAAATGTTTGCATGATATAGGTATAATTTTTATCATTCTACGAAATACCTAAGATGCTGTTATATATTATAATACATGGTAAATTGTCTGAGGGTATTCTGTCCAAGAGTATTTCGTCTAAGGGTATTTTGTCCAAGGGTATTTCGTCCAAGGGTATTTTGTCCATGGGTATTTTGTCTGAGGGTATTTTATCTGAGGGTATTTTGTCCAAGGGTATTTTGTCCTAGGGTATTTTGTCCAAGGGTATTTTGTCCAAGGGTATTTTGTCCTAGGGTATTTTGTCCAAGGGTATTTTGTCCTAGGGTTAATTGTCCAAGGGTATTTTGTCCTAGGGTAAGTTATCCAAGGGTATTTTGTCCTAGGGTAAATTGTCTGAGGGTATTTTGTCCTAGGGTAAATTGTCTGAGGGTATTTTGTCCTAGGGTATTTTGGTTGGTTGGTTGGTTGGTTGGTTGGTTGGTTGGTTGGTTGGTTGGTTGGTTGGTTGGTTGGTTGGTTGGTTGGTTGGTTGGTTGGTTGGTTGGTTGGTTGGTTGGTTGGTTGGTTGGTTGGTTGGTTGGTTGGTTGGTTGGTTGGTTGGTTGGTTGGTTGGTTGGTTGGTTGGTTGGTTGGTTGGTTGGTTGGTTGGTTGGTTGGTTGGTTGGTTGGTTGGTTGGTTGGTTGGTTGTTTGGTTGGTTGGTTGGTTGGTTGGTTGGTTGGTTGGTTGGTTGGTTGGTTGGTTGGTTGGTATTTTGGGGCAATTGACACATTATATTTTTAATTTTATTATATCAATAGGAAACTTTTTATGCAACATGAAAATTATTGTACCCTGTCCCTTTAATAATAATAATATTAATACTGTACTGCATGTGTGCAAAATGTTTGCATGATATAGGTATAATTTTTATCATTCTACGAAATACCTAAGATGCTGTTATATATTATAATACATGGTAAATTGTCTGAGGGTATTCTGTCCAAGAGTATTTCGTCTAAGGGTATTTTGTCCAAGGGTATTTCGTCCAAGGGTATTTTGTCCATGGGTATTTTGTCTGAGGGTATTTTATCTGAGGGTATTTTGTCCAAGGGTATTTTGTCCTAGGGTATTTTGTCCAAGGGTATTTTGTCCAAGGGTATTTTGTCCTAGGGTATTTTGTCCAAGGGTATTTTGTCCTAGGGTTAATTGTCCAAGGGTATTTTGTCCTAGGGTAAATTATCCAAGGGTATTTTGTCCTAGGGTAAATTGTCTGAGGGTATTTTGTCCTAGGGTATTTTGGTTGGTTGGTTGGTTGGTTGGTTGGTTGGTTGGTTGGTTGGTTGGTTGGTTGGTTGGTTGGTTGGTTGGTTGGTTGGTTGGTTGGTTGGTTGGTTGGTTGGTTGGTTGGTTGGTTGGTTGGTTGGTTGGTTGGTTGGTTGGTTGGTTGGTTGGTTGGTTGGTTGGTTGGTTGGTTGGTTGGTTGGTTGGTTGGTTGGTTGGTTGGTTGGTTGGTTGGTTGGTTGGTTGGTTGGTTGGTATTTTGGGGCAATTGACACATTATATTTTTAATTTTATTATATCAATAGGAAACTTTTTATGCAACATGAAAATTATTGTACCCTGTCCCTTTAATAATAATAATATTAATACTGTACTGCATGTGTGCAAAATGTTTGCATGATATAGGTATAATTTTTATCATTCTACGAAATACCTAAGATGCTGTTATATATTATAATACATGGTAAATTGTCTGAGGGTATTCTGTCCAAGAGTATTTCGTCTAAGGGTATTTTGTCCAAGGGTATTTCGTCCAAGGGTATTTTGTCCATGGGTATTTTGTCTGAGGGTATTTTATCTGAGGGTATTTTGTCCAAGGGTATTTTGTCCTAGGGTATTTTGTCCAAGGGTATTTTGTCCAAGGGTATTTTGTCCTAGGGTATTTTGTCCAAGGGTATTTTGTCCTAGGGTTAATTGTCCAAGGGTATTTTGTCCTAGGGTAAATTATCCAAGGGTATTTTGTCCTAGGGTAAATTGTCTGAGGGTATTTTGTCCTAGGGTATTTTGGTTGGCTGGTTGGTTGGTTGGTTGGTTGGTTGGTTGGTTGGTTGGTTGGTTGGTTGGTTGGTTGGTTGGTTGGTTGGTTGGTTGGTTGGTTGGTTGGTTGGTTGGTTGGTTGGTTGGTTGGTTGGTTGGTTGGTTGGTTGGTTGGTTGGTTGGTTGGTTGGTTGGTTGGTTGGTTGGTTGGTTGGTTGGTTGGTTGGTTGGTTGGTTGGTTGGTTGGTTGGTTGGTTGGTATTTTGGGGCAATTGACACATTATATTTTTAATTTTATTATATCAATAGGAAACTTTTTATGCAACATGAAAATTATTGTACCCTGTCCCTTTAATAATAATAATATTAATACTGTACT